>JANAKD010000189.1:0-30017 GCA_027627215.1 Lecanicillium saksenae | reverse complement strand
ACTCGGCCAATTCTCTACTTTACTAATATTGTATATTATATTATATATTAATACCATGTATTTACTAATTCCTCCGCGAATTGAACGCAGAACTTATTATTATCAATAATATGCTTTACCGATTAAGCTAAGGAATCTATAAGGAATGCAGGACTTGAACCTACAACTTTTTGTGTGTAAAACAAATGCTCTACCATTGAACTAATTCCTCTATTATTTATTTATTTATTATAAACAAATAATTTATTTATTAATTATTTTCTTGTTTTATTGTTATTACAATAGCACCTACCATTGCTAATAATAGTATTATACTTGATAAGAATAATCACATATTATATGATGTATATAATATATTTCCTATTGTTGATATATGACTTGTTTCTGTCATTGTACCATCTCAATTATTACTTGTTACAAACATTATATTACTTGTATCTATATTTTTACACTTGGTAATATACTATTATAGTTATAAGATCCTGAAAATCAATTATTTGTATTTATTGATAATGTATAAGGTAATAATTGGAATAAACTATAATTTCATAATATACCTATAAATAATGCTAAAGGTATACTATTTACATTATTACTTTGTAATTCACTTGTTCTTATATTAATAAGCATTAATATAAATAAGAATAAAATAGATACTGCTCCTATATATACTATTAAATAAGAAAAACCTATAAATGTTAATCCTGATAATATTAAATATACTGAGATTGAAGCAAATAATCCTATTAAAAATAATAAAGAACCTATAGGGTTTTTATTTACAATTACTGTAATACCAAATAATACAGCTATAACACTTAATATGTCTAAAAATTCTACAGTATAACCTGAAAAATAATATTCATTTATTGAAAAAATCATTGTTAATTTACTTTAAAAGATATAATATAATATTATAATATTAAATATACGGGTAGTCAGAATCGAACTGACACATTTCGGGTGGAAATCGAGGAGTCTACCATTAACCTATACCCGCTATCTCAATATAATTATTATATTAATATATTTTATTATTATTACCTAGGTATAATTTTTACATTATATTTTTTGAGTCGTGCTAGTCGCACAGTAAATTCTTGCTAGTCGTATAGCAGCACGTGACTCCGCTTTTTGGCTTTAGTATGACTTTCAAAGGTATATTAAATTTAATATGCTATATACTAAATTTAATATACCTCTTTAGAATTTCCTAAATAGGTAAAAGTTTTATGACCTTTAATGCCGCCACGCCTACCTCGCTAAAAGAATATATAATAACTATGTTTTTTTAAGTAAATTAGTAAGTATTAAGAGTGGCTAGCTAGCTGGCTAGGTAGTAGTATTATATATAGGTATGTATAGGTATAATAGACAGTGTATAAGGTTTTTTTATAGTGTATTGCCTAATAATACTTTAATTTCTATATAAAAACGCACTAAACGTAAAGTCACTAGTTAGCAGCCTAGCTGTATAAAATCACGTGCTGCTGTGCGACTAGTAAGAATGTGCTGTGCGACTAGTACGACTCTATTTTTTAACCCTTTTAATAATGTGGTTAATAAGCGAGTCGCCCGAACAAGCGAGTCGCCCGCCCCACTTTTACAGCTTAAAGGCGATTTTTTAAAAAATTATAGTAACTTTAACTTATCCTTAAAATACTATCTTTTTAGTATATATACTTCTTATTATAAGATATCTACTATATTAAATCCTAGAAAATTCCAGAATTCTCCTATATAGGTAGATAGGAAAAGTAGGTAATATATAGGATTTATTATAGTATTTATATTAGAGTTATAAAGCTGTATATAAAATATCTATTATTTTAACCTTAAAACTAAGGTTTTATAATTATTTAAAAAATCGACTTTAAGGTGTAAAATCAAGTGGCCCGCTCACCCGTGTGGCCTACTCACCTGTGAACTACGGTAATTAAAATAATTATTATAAATATAAAAAAATATTAAAAGCGTTAAAAAATATAATAAGGAAATTATACCTAGGTAATAATAATARAATATATTNAATAAGAAATTTCTCTTTTATTATTAGTTAATTTTTAATTATTTATTATTATATTATTATAATTAAGTAAATCTTATTAATAATATATTAATAATAAGTAGTTTATTATAAATTTATATTATATATTAAATAAAGAGACTTAGGTTTTTTCTTAAAGCCTTAATTATATTAATTATATCCTTTTCTTTTAAAGGTAAACCTATTTAATTTAATAGAGTTATTAATATTTAAAAGTAGTTAATTAAACTTTAATATAAAGTAACTTACTTACTTAAATAACTTACTTATTTATAAAGTATATTATATATTATTATTATATTAAAAGTCTACTAGACTAAAATATAAAAAGCTTAAATAATATTATATTTAGTAGAACTTCTTTTATTTATTAAAGGATATATTTAATTCTTATAAGATAACTATATTATAGCCTTCTAGAAATATAAGCTAGAGGGTAATACTATACAGTTCTCTTCCTTTATTAATATTTACTTAGAAGATTTTAATTATAACTAACTAGGGGTATATCTTAGGTCTCTTCTTTATTTCTTAATTAGGTTATTATTTATCGTCTCTTAGGCGACTGATCCTGTCGCCGAACTTCCTGTGGTGGGCTGCTTGGTGGAGAGTGATGGGGGGATACTCGGGCCAGAATCGCATCGCCGACTACCGGATCACTAGAAGGGTTCGTGGTCTCCGAGGGGATGATTTGCTGGGCGATCCGTGTGTTGATATACCTCTTCTTCAGAGGCATGGATATGTTGACAAGTTCCTTCCTTGGTGCTTTTGTCCCCAAGGCTCCAGGTCGGAAGCCGATTACCTGGCGGTTTACTGTCCGTGGGATGTCGGCGGTTTGTTTCCTGTGATGTTGGCTCTCGCCTATATCTTCCTGCTCATCCGTATCCTTATTGTCTTCGTCCCCACTATCGTTTTCATCATCTGAATAGGTGCGTGTGGCGGTAGCTCCTTATCTTCTATAGGGTAGATGGCTACATCAAAGTCTTTTGTCTAAGTTTCTATATATTCGCGACATATTTTATCTTCGTCATTCTAATATAGTAGTTGATAATATAACCGGCATATTTCTTCTAAGACTAGCGTCTATTTAGCGCTGTCTTATTATAGTGCAAGGCTTTAGGTGATAACCTCTCTCTTTCTATTACGGCCAGTTTCGTCGACCCACCAGTATATACCTATGGCTGCAGCATCCTGCATCCCCTCAACAGTCCTGACTCCTTAAATGCCGGCCCAACTGGACACACAATAGCAGTGCCTTATATGTAAATCTCATCTACCCCCGATATGACGCGAGAAGGACACCAAGTCGACGCGTGTAAGGGCCAGGCCTTCACCGACAAACCCCTTTCACCAGAAACCATATTTCAAACCTAACCGTGCCCAACACCAACGTCACCTAGAATAGGAGCAGATTTTTCCGCTGTAGCCCACGAAGACGCGTCAATATTGACACCGAGTCCTCTCTGACTTCAGCGCATAGTAAGTATAGTGACTTTAGCTCGCCGGCGCCGGAATCAAACGTCTCCGCGCACGAGCGGCACCATTCGCAGTCGTCGGCTTTCTCTACGACGTCATCCTCCGCACCTCCGACGTCTCCCGCCACTGCGCGTCCATCACGGCCGAAAAAACGAAAGATACGGGCACCAGACACCTGGAAGCACTTCCGCGTCCCCCAAGGTGACGAAGAGACGCACCAGAATAACCAAAGACTATGGTATTGCGGCCAATGCCATAATCCGCCTTGGCGAACAGTTTCGACTACGAGTGCTAAACGGCATATGCGAAATGATCACGGAATTGTCATTGAGGACGATGAGCGGCCAGCCAAGAAAGCACTTCAACAGTCTCTCGAGGTCGCATTCTCGCGTGCGGAAGGGATGAGCCGAGCGATACTTGCACGAGACGAGCAATCTATCTTGCGGAACACGATCGATCTCGACGCCTTCTACGAGGCGCAGATACAGCTGATTACACGCCGCCGCCTTCCTCTCAACTGCGTCTCCTGGCCGGAATACCAAGCACTCCTGTGTGCAGTTAACCCCAGGGCCGACGAGGTGCTCATCCAATCAGGCAACACAGCTCTAGCGCATATCGAGCGTTCGTACGCCGTCCATCGAGAGAACATCAAGGCCCAGCTACGGGCGGCCAAGTCCCAGATCCACTTCAGCATTGACCTTTGGTCATCGCCTCATTGTAAAGCCTTTCTTGGAATATGTGGCCAGTGGGTTGATGTAGACTATCGGCCGCGGCAGGCTCTACTTGGCCTCCCGAATATGCAACACAGCCACTCCGGAGAGGCTATGGCACAGCACTTAGTGAACACGGTACGATATTTTAACATTGCTGGCAATGTTGGATACTTTACGTCAGACAATGCTACGGCCAATGACACATGCTTATGGGCTGTGGCAACCGCCCTGCAACCGAATTTGGCGTCAGAGTGGACCCTACCGAGCGCCGTGTTCGATGTGGCGGCCACATCATCAATCTCTGCCTGCAAGCGTTTCTATTCGCCTCTAGTAAAGAGGCGCTCAGCGCAGCAATTCACGAAGCAGACCATGGCATAGAAGTCACGGTTGCCGAGTCACTACAGCGACAACTCCGGCAAAAGAGTAAGGGTCAACATCGAAGCAGTGAGGAAAACCAAGCTGGCTGGCGATCGATCGGCCCCCTTGGCAAACTACACAACATTGCCGTGTTTATCCGGAGCTCAACCATACATAGCGATGCTTGACAGCGCCTAGCAGGTCGTGCGCTAGGCATTGATAATGCAACGAGATGGAATTCGTGGTATATGTTGCTTCGAACGGCCCTAGAGAAGCGAGATAAGCTCATGGTCTTCCAGCAGGAGCATCATAGGGCACTGGGTGAGGACACCCTCACACAGGAGGACTGGGATGTGCTTCGACTCACGGCGGACTTTCTGCAGCCCTTCTGGCAGGCTACTCTAGCGGAGGAGAGGAAGTGGTCGTCATTAGATCAGCTCCTATACCACATGGACATCCTACTCAAGCATTTCGAAGATACCAAGGTAATCAATTATCCAGCCTGGTTTTACATGATAGTCGAACGTTGCTTACCGTGTGGCAGAAAACGTATAGCAACAACCGACGTCTTGTCCACTCGATCTATATGGGCTGGTTTATACTTGACAAATACTACTTCAAAACGGATGAGACGCCTGTGTACTTGGCGGCGTTACTTCTCCACCCGTCAAAGCGGCTGAAGTATCTGCGACAGAATTGGCAGAGGGACTGGCATGCTAATGCGATCAGCAAGGCCCAGTAGATTTGGAGTCGCTATAAGGATCATCCTGTCGCCAAAGCACCAGCGGAGATAGCGACGGGCAAAATGACGGCATATGAGAGGCTAGCACGGTCGCTCGATGTGACGGAGACACATGACTATGAAGATGAGCTGGAGAAGTTCATCAACGGAGCCCCGTGCAAGATAGTGGTGAGTCCGCTTACGTGGTGGGCTAGAGAGGAATAGCGGATGGAATATCCGCGGCTGCATAAAATGGCTATCGACATACTCTCTATCCCGCCCATGTCGGACAAGGCCGAACGCGTCTTCTCTGGGGCTCGCCGTACTGTTTCGTTTGATCGTGCGCGTCTCGGAGCAGACACGATAGAGATGACAGAATGTCTGGGCAACTGGAACAAGAATGATCTCATTCGAACGGTACATGCGCTGGGAGAGGGGGATCACTAGGCTTGTTGTGTTAACACTTGGTGGTGCAGTTGGGTTACAAGCATAGTTACGCGTCGTCATGTGATTTACTGATAAGGCAATCAATCAGTATCAGTATCCTCGTAATCAAGCAAGCAGTATCAGTATGGGCCTTATCAATCAGTACTGCTTGTTGAGAAGTCTGGGACAAAGGCACAACAGCACCACAGCACAACAGAACAACAGCAGGTGGCTAATGTCCCTCTACCCCATTGGCGATTTGTGGTGGTTTCCGCAGCGTCAGCCCTTCAGCCACTCTCTATTGCACTTTCAGCGCCTTCCCAATCACAATACCTGATAGTGTCTTTCTGGCTGTGTCAATTCCGCCTCTCGTTCCTGGCCGACAGCGGCTTTTGTCTCCTTGTCCGTTTATTTCTCCAACCGGTTTGGTGCCTGTCTGCCCAATAGCTTCTTAATGGCAGGTTGGTTGCTAGTAGCTTTCCAGCCGTCAGCGTCTTGTTGACAACTGCTACATCCTTGTCCACCCGCTCCTGGAACTCAGAGCGTTCAATCGGACTGGTCCGTCATGGGAACTGAACTGGTGAACCAGGCAGAGGCGGTTTTTTGCGGCAAAAACAGCTTCCTCGTCTGGTGGGATGCTCTGCAGGAATTTTTGTCTCCGGCAAACGGAGTGCTAACAGACGACTTAGTCCACCGCGTAATTGTGCGATACAACCTTCAGGAACTACAATCGAGCGCCCGCACGCTCGCTACAGGGCTAGAGCATATGTTTCGGCTGATCAACGCCGAGTTGGTTGCTGTCGACATCACTGGCGGCGGAACACCCGACTTGCCAACAAGTGAATGCTGCAAAGTGAATGCTGCAAAGCGAATGGTAGTCTTGATTATGGAAGCTGGCTATTGTACAATACATAGTCTATATTAAAAAGTGATTTACAGTCTACTTTTCTCAGTATTCCTCAAGTGAGTAGCCAACACGCGTGGGAGAGGGTCCCTCGGCAGTTCTCGAGGGCTTTCCTTCAATAGTTGGCCATAGTCGAGTGACAACACTCCAACATTCACCACCCCACCCGCCATACAATCTCCCTCGTGTATAGATCCCAGTCAATAGCTGACGTATATCTTGTCATAATATCCATTGCACGCGGATAACAATGCTAAGGAAAAAGCCAAACAACTGTGCCATTGTCCTCTAAAGATGTTGGGCTGTTGAGATTGTCGGAAGCGCTGATACCACGGTTGATCCAATTTCCGTCAAAGAGCGATGCAATTGGAGGCTTGGTTGAGTTAAGAAGCGAGGACACGAAGAGCAGGGATGGTTGAAAGGTACCATCTGAGATTGCGGTGATTACCTTTTGTCCATTGCTATTTTGCAGCATGAACGGGCTGCTTATTAGTTGAGGATAGACATTACCGTGACTAAGACGGATTAAGAACGCGTAAACGTGTATAGCATCACATAAATCGCGCTGTAAATAATTCTCTCATTAGTTGGTCACTTATATCACTGACCTACTAATCCTTTGGCAGCCCCTACCGTGTCGACAATGTAACTTTCTTTATATATCACGGAAGGGAAAACGGACATGCCGAATTGTATATCAATCCAACTCATGGTGTTGTATAGATGACCGCGTCCTAAAAGGTCCAATAGTATTTACCAACTTGGAGAAGTTTGACAAAAGTATTGAACGTTGTCGGGAGAAGTTGGGAATAGCATCATAGTAGGGGGAGAGGACGACATGGAGTGGCCGGCATAGATCGTTATCACGTGAGCCGTAATTCAACCATTTCAACTCAACGTCCATCAACTCAATTCCGGCTCATGGTGGTTCAACTCCACGGGCGAGATGCTGAGTAATCCGTCAACACAACTCAATCATGATACAAAATTGATGGAATTGAATGGATAGCCACCCTGGGTACACTATTAGTGTAACCGCGGTTTGGCATGCTGGAACGGAACCGCTCGCCCGGTTTGGCTTAGGTGAACCGAACCGTCGGTCAGTCTGGCGAAGACGAACCGGACCGCCGGTCTACTCTAGAAAACTCAAACCGGACTATCAGTGTGCGCACTAATAGTGCAAACCGCGGTTCGCACTAATAGTCCGCTGGTTAAGATCCTCGGTGCTGCGCTTGGTGGAGTAGTCACGAACATTCTCAACGCGATGAACACCGTTAATAAGGGTCCATTTGCTGGTCTTTTCCTGTCCGGCTTACTTGGAATGAGCCACCGGTATAAGGAGATCGACGATGTTGGCCAGCAGCACATCCTACCAAAGTACAGAAAAGACTTCGAAAAGGCAAACCAGAAATGGTTTCCATCGATTATTTTGAAATTTCTTTTAAAGACGTCGTTGCCATGTTAGACGATCTGTCTATTCTCAGCAGAGAGCCGGCAGTTTTCCATCATCAACAGCAACAATCTCGGCAAGACAACGCCAAACATTCCGCTCTATATCTATAAACCTATTGCTGATGAAATAAGCCCGGTGAAAGATACCGACGATTTAGTAAAGAATTACTGTGCAAATGGTGGATCAGTACAATATGACAGAGATTCGTTTTCTGGGCACGGAACTCTTTTGGCCACGGGCGCTGCCAAGGCTTTATCATGGCTCATCAATGCCATGGATGGAAATACTACTCGTTCGGGCTGCTCGACCAAGAATGTAGCTTCAACGCTTCTCGATCCAGGCACAGCAGATGTTATTCCTCGCTACATTCTAGATGCGCTACTAGACCAACTCGGGAAACCCATTAGGCCCTTCAACTTGTCTCATTTTGAGAGTTATAGGTAGTCGTGCTCTGTATGAAAGCATCCAGACAGTGACTCAATCTATCTAGACGTTCTTGTTATGAAGAGGAATAATCAGCTAGCAGAGTCTCTCGCTACTAATCTTCGTACGGCGTTTTGACGGGACAAAGAAACTGTTAATTAATCCATTTCCGTCCTCTAACAGATGGCTTATCAGATAGATCAACACGGTGATTACTGGTGCGGGATTATTCGCATAGTACGTGTGCTCGAATCGGGCGCTTCGGGGTACATCAATTCGCCATTCAATTAAGGTTCGATGGCTGAAAGCGGAGACTGACTTTTTCTTTGCCCGTTGTTGGTCCCATTTGTCAGCAACGGGACGGGCATCGAGAGTGACGGAAAGCGTCCGTCCGTCAGCCATGTAGCCGAATTGCTTCGGAATGAACTGAGCTCCGGGCGACGTGCAGTGCCAATCGCTTCGAGCCGTCTCACCAAACCGAGGTGATGCTGTAGAACTACCTTCAATGACAAATAGACTAACGACTATTTTATGCCGCCGTTTCCGCCTCACAAGTCAACGGTCTTTCATCTGCAAGACAACCCTTGCCATTCATACATTTTATATTTCCACGTTTATATTTTAGCTACTACAATGGCAGACACCAACCCTTTGCCAGACATTCCAGCTATTCATTTAACCTTTCCATCGACACCCGTCTTAACCGAGGCAGTGGCCTTCATCAGGGAACATGCGAGCGAGAATACTGTGAACCACAGCATCCGCACCGCGTACTGGGCCCTCATTCTCTCCAAAAAGCATCCCAGCTTTGCCAAGAAAGCTCTCGACATAGAAAGCGTTTTGTATGCCACACTCATGCATGACATAGGGTGGGGCAAGACGAAATCGCAAGACACCCGCTTTGAGGTAGACGGCGCAAACATTGCCAGAGATTTCCTAGCAAATTACAAAAAGACTTACGCAGACCGAAAACCAGCAAAAGGAACAAGCGTATGGGACCAAAAACGCGTACAACTGACTTGGGATTCGATCGCTCTACATACAACGCCCTCTATTGGGCTGCACAAGGAGCCAGAAGTGGCTTTAACAGCGATAGGAATCAGCGCTGAGTTCTATGGGCCACGGTTTCCCGGTAAATTGATCTCTGTGGATGAATACAACGCCGTAGCGAGTCTTTTCCCGAAGATCGGATTTGCAGACGAACTCATTCAAATAATGTGCGGTTTGTGTCGGGAGAAAGCTAACACAACTTTTGACAATGTTGTTGGGACCTGGGGGTTGCTATATGGGTTAGATGGGAAGGGTGGCAATGTGGATGTATACAGAAGTGCATGGGAGAAGGCAAATGATAGGAACCAAATGGTACAGGCCCTACGGTATCTAGAAGCAAAGGACGCAGCCCGCAAGGGTCCTTCCTCAGCAGGGTCACCATCGCTCTAAGATGTGATACAGAGCGTATCAGGATGGACCATTCACTGGCTTTCCAAATGCAGTTCGTCAATATATTATTATGCCGGCGAGACTATTGCGCCGTGCCGCTCTCACTGTGGTTTAAATTGTTTGAGAGGTAGCATACGGTACGTCCACCATGGCAAAGGCGCGATTGTTCATCCGGCTAGATAATATACCCTAAATACGAGCTGACTGCTTGGATATCTGGCGCTGCGCAGAATAGAGCCTTGGCCAATGATATGCCATTTTTGAGAATCGCGCCACGCAGCAAATACGAACATTGACAAGTGCTTGCTCAACTGCTGGTAAAGGCATTTGCAACGTCCGTGCTTAGATGTCCTTGCGTCAAGTAATAAAAGCGTGGCGGACAGCAACTATTAAATTTACGGTGGTGTGTAATATCATTGGACGTTAGCGATGTTAGATTCGAGGTATGTAACTTAAATTCACGACGGGGTTTATATAATTAATTATTCAGCAAATCTGATGATGTTATTGATCTGTTCTTCTGTTCTTATCCCTTCTTCGTCGGGCCTGGGGTTGGGCTATCAGCCCAACCCGAGGCTACCTGACTGCAGTTATGCATGTAGCCAGTATGCATATTTTATTTAACCGCACGCTGGAGTCAATCTAACAAGCGAGTAGAATCCTCGGTTAAAGCGATACCTCGCTACAGTGGTTACATATGACAGAGAGGGCACTCCCCCGCTCGAGACGAAGCTAGCAACAAGCAATAGAATCATCAGTTCTGGCTTAATAATTTGTTATTCAGACCCTGTCCTAATCTAAATGCACTCCCGCGTATCTAACAGCAACATAGCTATAAATCAACGTTCGAATTATTTCATCAAATCTCGGTAACACTATCGATTATATCACTCCGGGAACCGAGACGGGCGTTGTGAAAATGCCGTGGCACGGCCACGGACGGACTTTACCGAGACTCGTTCCACTATTCGATAGCCACTGCAAAGAAATGGATGTAAGCAATTTAGGACGTCTATATTAAGTTTTCACCCTCGGCCAAAAAATTAAGGAAGGTCACCCAACTGCATGACCTCCTGACGATGGTAAGCTCATGATAGAACCAAAACCTTGCGACGTTGGGATTTGTGACTTCCGGCAATTTTGACCTCAAGAACAACTACGAAGAAAACTCCGCAGGCTGACTCAAAGCTCGATAGTCAAATTTTACCAACAAGCCGCCTCTCAGCGCTCGTGAGCGTCTAACACTCACAGTCAAACTCCTCACGGCCTGTAAGCCCTTTCCCACCGCTGCGCGTGGCCAGGCAGACCGTCTACCTCGCGCGCTGCAATTTCTTCGTTTCAACGCTGCAGACGGTTCTAACCGAGACATACGTTGTATGACTAACAGTTCCTTTGTGCCTCCTGATAAATATTGGGCGCCTGAGCCTGATCGCCACTTTTTTCCGCATGAATCTCAAATGGGCTATTGTTTGCGCCTTTGTCCGGACAATGTTTGGCGTTCTCAACGGTACAGAAATACAGACAATAGTGCCTTCAACACGCGATATGTACACGGCTTGGGTTGAGAAAAAGTCGAGAAATTACGACGACCCACCAATCCCAAACCGTCTTTTCCATGATGTTCAGCCACTTGAGACTGGTAGAGATTCCGCTATCCTTTGGCTAGGAGACCGCTACCGCGCCAAAAAGGTTGTGCTATTTCTGCATGGCGGCGGCGGCGTCATACCCGCCTGTGCTGGGCATGCAAATTGGGCATGGAACGCCTATGTGATGGCCGGTGCAGAGGCCGGTATTGAGGTAGCCGTGGCGTTCTTACAGTACACTCTGGCGCCTCGCGGACAGCTGCCGATCCCTCTGCTGCAAGCTATAGCAGCCTTGAACCTAGTTTTGGCGCAAGGGTTCCAGCCACAAGACATTATTGTCGGTGGCGATTCTGTTGGTGGAAACTTGACAATGCAGCTGCTGGGCCATCTTCTGCACCCTCAACCAGCAGTACCTTCGATCAAGATAACGGGGCCATTGCAGGCGGCATTTTTGGTATCTCCTGCACTGGGAAGTAGCATGAGCTACAAGTCGTTCGAGGATAATTTCCAATGCGATATGATTTGTGGCCCTATTGTCCAAAAACTCGTCTTGCAGTCTCTGCCTAGACACCTACATGGTACCCTGGACTCGTCGCCTATTCCGTGGGCCCAACCTCTACAAGCGCCCCCTGGCTTCTTCGGAGGAATGGACAGTGTCGTGCGACAAATTTATATTAGCTACGGCGAATTTGAGGTTCTCGCCGACCACAGCCGCGTCATGGCTGGTATTATCAGGAAAGAGGCGCCGGGCCTAGTGCTACGGGTTGACGAAGGGGCCCGCGAACCACACGATGGCATACTGCTTGAGAATTTCATTATGCGGCCGGGGCGGGCGACCGAGGTTATGAAAGCCTGGTTCTTGTCTGTAATATATACATGACTGGCTTTATATTATGACGAGTATTTTTTCCATGTATAGAGTTATAGTGAGACATAATCAGGATCTCACCCAGCTAACATGTCTGTGTCCGAAGTCAGGGCATTTATCAGTATGGGATTCCCTTAGGTTTCATCACCAACTGGGACACAGGGCAGACTAAATCAGCACTACGCAATAAGCTTGTCCATCAACCACGATGAAATCTTCAGTAATAGCTCAAAGTCGATGTAATGTTGGAACGGAGGTGTTATTCATAGTAAATGATACCCTGTTCTTCGGCAGTCTTCAATGGCAAATTTTAATATGGAGGTTTTTGTGTTTCCATAGAATCCAGTTCCGGAACGCTACGCGGTGGCATACTTAGTTGCTCTTCGTTCACTCTGCTCCTCACTACCTAAAGAGAAAACAGTAGACAAAAGATACGTTAAGTGGTCGCTCTGCTGCGCGAATCACTTGTCAAATACGCTGTTTTAAGGTGTTATAACAAGTGTATATTGCCATCTCATCAGCCAAGACGATGGATACAATAATGATGCCAATGACTAACCTCACGGTCCTAAGTTTCAACACCAATTAGCTATTATTGTCCATGGTTAGACGTATTAAAAAACAGCAATCGACTAGTATTAGGTTCCTGCGGACCGCGTGGCCGTTCGTCTTTAAGTCCAGCGGCATAGTCTAAAGGTTATCAATCAGCTGTAATTAGGGTAGTGTCGTATAATTAGGGTTTATTGCGAAGGCGACCCGCTTTAATAGATCCATAGCTTAGATCCGTGGTACATCGGATGTAATCTACAGCCGCCGGTTTTCCTTTCTGAGGGACTAGGCGGTCTAGGCTACAGCTTAAGCGGGGCAGTGACCGAGCACTCGGGACATTTAACAAGCCGACTAGGCGCGTTTATACCATCGCCAATTGAGCAGCAGATCCCTTGCATGCACCCCACTTCGTCTCGGTGGAATATATGAGTCCGAATCGGGCCAATATTAAAATTTGAGTTTCAACGGTATTACAACACTTGATCTCGCATAACCTGTGGCAACGGGTACAAGTCTTCGGTCACTTTTGCGACTATGGACAGCACGGATATCGCGATTGCGCTTTCTACACAATCGACTGTATTCGTCCAACTTTCAATGCGGCCTAGGATTTCGGTAAAACAACGGGGAGCTTGATAGGCTATATACCTGTCAATTTTGAGCAGTCTCGGCAATACAATTATAAGACACCTTTTGACAATTAATCAGCCGGGGGGCGGCTACCATTTACAAGGATTATCCCAACATGTATAAAATGCTTCATTTTTCAGATCATCCGAAGCGTAGTTTTATCTCGTATATCAGGCCCAGACAATCATTAATTTATTTACAGAAACATGCCAGTCACTGCAGCTGCTAGGGCAATGAAGTTACAAAGAGTGCTTGGCGAGCATAGAACGGAAACAACAACAAATCTACCTTCTCTTACACCTATTAGTGAACTCAACAGCGACAAGAACCTGGATCATGAAAATGACAAGGATGCTGTCGAGACGGGAGTCCCTCGGGATAGCCAGGAATACCCCCGAGGGCTACGTCTATTTCTCTTGACCCTCGCTCTTGCTTTAGGCCAGTTCATAATGGCTTTGGATAATGTCAGTAATCTTAGTTTCTGGTTTCCTTTGTCCACGTAAACTAACAGTTTCATTTAATAGACGATTGTTGCAACGGCGGTTCCCAAAATTACAAACCAGTTCCATGGCCTGACTGATGTACCTTGGTACGGGTCAGCGTACTTTATGACCTCTGGTGGCTTTCAACCAATGTGGGGCAAAGCGTACAAATTCTTTCGCCTTAAAACGGTCTACCTCGTTGGCTTTGCTATTTTTGAACTTGGCAGCCTCATTTGTGTGGTGGCGCCTAACTCGACAAGCTTCATCGTGGGCCGCGCTATTGCAGGAATTGGTGCTGGTGGTATTGCTGCTGGCAGCTATACCCTGCTTGCCTTCGCTGTCGAACCGGCAAAGAGACCTGCATTCACAGGTATTATGGGTGCCTGCTATGGCGCAGCGTCAGTTATCGCCCCGCTGATCGGTGGAGCCTTTGCTGATCGCGTTACTTGGCGGTGGTGTTTCTACATTAACTTGCCGATTGGCGCTGTGTCGATTGCCACCCTTATCATCTGCTTTAAAGAGAATCCTGCTATAAAGGATTCTACACAAGTAGATTGGAAGGAGAAGGTTTTGCAAATGGATCCTATCGGCGTCATCTTGGTTATGTGTGCCGCTATCTCTTTTATCTTGGCTATGCAGTCAGGCGGACAGACCAAATCCTGGGCCTCTTCTGAGGTGATTGGTCTGCTTGTTGGCTTTTTGCTTATTTTACTGGCATTTGCGTGCTGGGAGATGCTCAATAGCTCACGAGCGATGGTTGAGCCGCGCCTTATAAAGATGAGATTTATATGGATGAATGCTGGCTATGCCTTCCTTCTAGTAGCATCTTTCTTCACCATTGTTTACTTTCTTCCGATCTACTTCCAAAGCATCCATAATGCTAGCCCGATTATGTCTGGGGTTCAAAATCTTCCTTTCGTTCTTTCAGCTATTCTAGGCAGTATTATTTTTGGAGTAAGTATAACGAAGACTGGAATCACCACACCGTTGTTAGTGGCTGGAGCAGTGCTAGGAATGGTTTCCTGTGGTCTTCTTTATATATTAGATATTGAAAGTTCCCTTGGAAAGACCATCGGCATTCAAATTCTTACAGGAGTTACTTACGGTGGAACGTTTCAAGTCCCCATCATTCGTGTACAGGGAACGGCACGGTCTGAAGATTTGTCTGCCGCGACAGGCATCATGATATGTAAGTATCATTACCATTCTGCCACACGTTTAAGGTTGGTGGCGGTCTAGCTGACTTGCATGTGTCTTTGCTGCCAGTTGCCCAGACGATTGGCGCCGCGCTGGTCTTATCGGGAAGCCAGGCTGCCTTTGCGAACAGATTGCTGCAGGTGGTGCGCGTATTATCACCTAACGTTGATCCTGAAACGGTTCTGCTGACGGGAGCTACTCAAATTCGGGAAACATTCTCCCCCGAAGTGGTTCGAACAATCCTAGTGGGGTACATGGCGGGTATCAAGACGGCCTTTGCCATTACTATTGGCGTTATAGGCTGTGCATTATTCCTTCTGCCCTTCGCTGGTTGGTAGCGGCTAGGACCTAAGACGCAGGAGAACACTAACGTGACTAACTAAGCCTGGGTGCCCCTGCATGGCCGCTAGTGCCAGCCCTACTTTTTGCTTACACCAAACGCAACGCGTTGTGGCCGCGCACTTAAACGCATTCTTAAGGGGTTCCGTCGTGGAGGTACAGCAGCAGCGAACTCTACCCCCACCTTATTCGAACTGCCACTAACGTCAGATAGAGAGCTAGTACAGTAGGAGGGGTAGAAATCAATAAGAGTACCATTAGCCTAGTAGATATGAAACGCAATGACTATATTGATTAACTAGGGAGAAGATAATTTCCCGCATTTATACTTGCCAGTTAGTCGCTATTTATTTGCACCATTTACCAAAAGGTAAACCATACCCGCAAACAGCGGGCAACATAGGCTACCCAGGGAACTCGTTATAGTGAAGAAAGCCACTAAGGAAATGAAAGGTCTCATGACGTTAAAAAGCCTAAGACGAATGAGAAAACACGACAAGCAAGTCAACTACTACTCGGAGACAATCTGCGAGATATAGCACTTGTATTGGGTTGATTGCTTCTACCCAAGCCTCTTTGATTAAGTCAAAGCTCCAGAGTAGCAATAACCCTTACGCAACAGACGTACACCACCCCATAGAGACTACAAACAGTGGCCGACTACAACAATACGATATGCCTTAAAAATTCTACAGTTAACGACAACCAATTAAACCCCAAAGGAAACTTGGCCCTGTAGACTTCGTCGTACTGTCTCAATATAGAATTGATCGCGGTCCCCTATCGCGAAACCCCTACTCAACAGTTGCTCGTCTTACAAATAGCATGGCCAGTGTTTATAAACAATGTTAAAGAAAGACATAGGGGACCCCTCTGCTTCATTCGCCAATTCTTCCTCTTTGTATCAGGATCGTGAAATAGATGGAATATATCTTTTTGAAGCTTTAAAAAGGCCGCTATGAGGCCGGACTTATCTAAGTGGCAAGTATCCGCATGTTACACGCTGTATTCCGGATTCTGCTTTATATAACCTAAGCGCGGCTTCTCATTTTACTCTTCTCTTTCATTAAGGTTCTGAAATACTTAAAAAAAAANCCAGTAAATACATAATTTATATTCCATGAGTCTCTGTGCGGCTGCGCCTGGCTAACTCGCTCAATGTACCTAGATTAGACCCTTCAACTAACGGACCTAAGAAAATCGAATTGCTAGGTACAAAACGTAAAAACTAACTAATAGAAGCGATTGGCCGCAAATGTTGTGACATTGGGATGGATGTTCCCTTACAAAGTACCCAAGACGGCGCTGCGTTTCCAGCGTTATATCTAGCTTCCTCTTATTTTCCACAAAACTGACTGTCTCGTTTGTCAGTGGGTCTGTGAGCCATACATGTCCCTTGCTGCATGGCCAGCCGATGAGACTATCGCCGTGGCCCCATTCGATTGCGCAATCGGTGCATTGCACAAATATTTCAACTGCACTTGTAAAGTCCAGCAGTATTTCCTGCTCATTAGTAAAAAGGACATCCTGGAGATGCCGAGTAAGAGACAACCTTCTAATCTTCGAACGGTCCACTAGCTGGATCTCCGCCAATTTTCCCTCGCCTACGGAGATGATGTCCAGGCTGAAGTATACCCAGATATACCGAGGCGTGTATCCGTATCTAAACGCTTGTACATAGTATCGCTGCATAATCCAACGTGCTTCTTGGCAGACTTGTAAAGTAGCAGGAACTTGTGCTGGAGACCAGAGGTGGGCGACTCCCCGCGCTGTAGAATTCGATTGCGTCGCGCGGTTTCGCCCTAAGGAGAATCGCAACTCAACAGTACGGGACTCCACTGTCTCCCTCCATATTTTTGCCCGGAGCTCAGGAGGAAGTCTTGAAAATTGGTACATATCAAATAATGTATGATCTGTTCTGCGAGAGTACTTTAATTGCAGCAGTAGAAGAGAGAGGTTGTGCGACAAATGAGTTCGTGGCGGTATTTTATGCAATACTTTGCACTTAATGTGGTCGTTTGACTTGAGTACGCACAGGTCAATTGGCGCGAGGAATCAAAGCAATTAATACTAGTGCAGCAACGCATTGCCTTCCACGATGCACCTGTGTACTTCTCCACCCAAGGCTCATTGGCTAGCCGAACTATTCCACGCTTCAGGTAGACGGAAACCTTATTGTGCCCGCTATTTGTGAGGTGGGAATGCCCCACGAGCGAGTTGCACGGTTTAGTCGCGCAGTGCTAGTTACAGTTCGCGTCCAAAGTTATGCAGCCAGAACTTTTCCCACTACAATGTAAGGGAGACATATCGCAAGTTCGCTCTCGTCATCTGGTAGTATGTGAGAGAATGCCACCCATATTGTGCCACATTCATGAACTAACGCGGACGACTTTGATAATCACAACATGGCCGACGTCGACTTGCCGGAGCCCGTAGCTACTCCATTTTCTTGACAAGACGGTGCACACAATTTCATAGAGAGTATACAATTTAACGTTAAATTCGCGCACATTAGTAAGTATTAAGGCCAGTATCTTCTGGTAGCGATTGCAGCTTGCAATAGCAGATTTTGGTCTAAATGTAGTCTGGCCGGCTATGTTGTTTACAGCTACAACCGCGGATTGTTATGTGTCACCGAGCTAAGCCACAA
This sequence comes from Lecanicillium saksenae, assembly GCA_027627215.1. Lineage (NCBI taxonomy): Eukaryota > Fungi > Ascomycota > Sordariomycetes > Hypocreales > Cordycipitaceae > Corniculantispora > Corniculantispora saksenae. The sequence continues at coordinate 11,759 of JANAKD010000189.1, read as the reverse complement.
GTCTGTAAAGTCTGATGCATCCTAGCACAATGCTACCGCCTGCACTAAATTCGCTCAGGCACGCTTCGCCGAGGCCTAAATAATTATAGAGTTATAGTATAACTACAGTAGATAACATGAAAATTCTGGGTTAAATACTAGTTAACTTTGTGTTTGAGGGATTGTTCCCTACTGAACTCGAGTTTCTGCTCCGTACTAACCAGACAGGACAAGGAACTTTGCCGAATAGAGTCTATCCGCCTGCGGACGGCTTTTCAGGAAGATCAATGCAGCAACTAGAGATAGTATTCGTATACATTTCTCGCCCCACAATAGAACCTTTGCTGTACTTCAATCTAGGCGCTAAGATCTAAGGTGTTCATCCGATTTGTCAGCCAATTGACGGCTAACCTCGGTATGATGCTGTCCAAACTCTTAATCTAGACTACCAAAAGTGTCCGCCCATAACCTCTACAATAAATAAACATCAATCGGCTAGTATGTATCAGGCACCCCCAAACCACATAGCCAATCACTCCTTACTTCTGGCTACATAGCCTAAAGGCTATTAATTAGCTACATGTAGGGCCGCATAACTAGTAGCAATTAAGGTTTAGTATAAGGCGATCCACTTTAATAGATCCGTGGTACAACGGATGTAATCTACAGCCGCCTCTTTTCCCTTCCTGGAGGCTAGACAGTTCAAGTGAAAGCTTAGGTGGGGCAGGGGCCCAGCACTCGGGCCATTTAGCAACCCGACTAGACGCATTCTACGTAATCACCAAATTAAGCAGCAGTTCCCCTCCTTGCGCTTGGCTTCCTCCCGGCGGAATAAATGAATCCGAATTGGGCTAATGTTTAAATCCGAGTTTTAATAGCGTGACAACGTTCGATCTTGCATGACTTGTGACAGCAGGTACTAACGGGTATCCTATAGAGGCAGCAATAACTGAGCAGCAGCCAATAGCAGACCCAATAATATTATCTATACCATGCCGGATTCATATCAGAACATCGCATTGTTCGATAAATGCGCGCATTTGTCATCCGCCGAATATGAAACTTTGAATCAGCGCTCTACCACACATACACCAAAGCCGAACCGGAACTGGGCTCGGGGTGGCTAGGCTCGGTCAACAGCCGCAAATGGCAGTGGTGTAGATAGCGCCAGGATTGTCATTATTCTGTCTCTAGTTGGAAAGCACTGTATTCCAGCAGCAACCAGCCAATGACTTACCCAACAACTGCGACTTACAAAAACACAAGAACGCATAGAAGCTTTGCTGGCCCTTCCACTTGTGAGAAGCCAACCTTCCGTTTATTCAACAGAAGGTTGTCGATAGTGTTGCACTGGCATCTATCCGAAACCAGGGAAATACAAAGGAGGCTCGAGGCTTTGGTCGTCACGGCCATGTACCGCGCGAACACGGACACAAACAACGGTTACCTGCCTCAGGGCCCACAGCCTTGACATCTGAGCTAAAGGCGCTCTTTGACGTTGTAGCTTACTTGCTTCAATTTGTAAGTTACCGGTAATGATGAGTAAGCCACTACCGGCATGTTCAACATCACTTTGATTCGCCTTTAAGCGGATACTTTGGTGGTAACTACCCTGGTAGTAAGCGAGATATGGTGTCAAAGCGTGACCGACTGTGTGCATGGACTGCGCAATCATTCAGCAGAAAAGCACCCATGCCTAGTTTGGAGTAGAGTGTACGCAGACTACATCAGACAGTACACTAGCGCTACCAAACCACTAGCTACCTACATATGGCTGATTTATCAGCAATCGGCTACAGGCTGGGAAACGAACAAACGACACAGTCTCACAAGGCGCAGAATGAATCAGACTTTAGACGCAGTCATATTAAATACCGACAGAGGCTGCTTCACCGATTAACAACACTAAACTTATTGACAACACCGTCGCTGCCTCTCACAGCATCTCACAGATTTGTCTCTCGTTATTCAGAACTTAATTGCGCTCCACCCGCGCCCCAACGGGCACCTCCCTCACAGCTAACAAACCGAAATATCGCAAGCCCGATAGTTTTATCAAAATGACCACATCTCTTGCTTCCCTTCTCGCTGTTGACCAGATCGGCAATGACGAATACTCATCGAGAGCGTTACCCGTTACGATGGGTAATACGGCGACCATTGCGTATGGGGGTTCAACGCTGGGAGTAGCCATCCACGCGGCTTTTTCAACTGTCCCCAATACCCACAAGCTTTACTCCCTCCTCGGACACTTCCTTGGGCCAACATCTCCGGATAAGGCTGTACGTTGCAGGGTGACCCGAACAAGGGACACGAGATCCTTCGCAACTCGGAGAGTGGAGGTCGAGCAAACTCAGCGTGACGGAGCGTCCAGAGTTGTGATGGAGCTCACTGCCGACTTTCATATCCTCGAAGTTGGCCAGTTCCAATACTCCATGCCTGTAAGTATGGCTTACTCTAGTCCTCATCTCTCGCTCAGGCTCCGTGACTTTAAGTTGCAAAATACGGTACTGGTTGAGAGCGGCGCGATCACAGCCAATCAACTTGATGTGGTCAAAGCAGCATTTGAGACAAATGAGCGATACTTCGATATCCGGTTTCCTCCAGAGTGCAAATCCACGCAGATCTTCGCCGGCTTGAGCTCACTTGCGACTCAGGATGGCGATACACTCGCATCAAGGTCATCAGTTGAATGGTACTTGATAAAGGAAAGACTCAAGAGCGAGAAAGAACAACTTGGAGTTTTAGCTTTTTTGATGGATGGAGGGCTTGACACCCTCCCACTTGAGCACAGCCATGAGTTTGTTGATGATATTAGAGCTTGCTCGTCCCTAGATTTTGCTCTGCGCGTTTTCCAACCAAGCGTGGACCTTAATCAGTGGCACATACGTGAGAGAAAAACCAGTGTCGGTGGCATCGGGAGAACATACTCGGAATCACGGCTTTGGAATGAACAAAATCAGATGGTTGCCAGTATGACACAGCAAAGTATTTTGAGGTTGAGAACACAAAAGGCCAGCTTATAGATAGAGGTATCGGTATGTATACACTCTTGGCATACCTGGGGATATCTTCAATGTACGCTAAGCAAAAAAATCAGGGTAGTCGTCGCTATGATTGATGCGATACGATATCGATATCGTCATTGATCGACAAGATTGGCATTATCGGCGACACGATGGCCACGTACTCTCTCACCCCAACATTACCTAGACAGTCTAGAATTATGCAGATACACGTTTTATACTATACTACAGACTATTCTACAATCATCTATTCTTCTTCTAGTGCTTTACAGCAGTACTAAACTACGCATGTCATTCCATATAGTTTCATATAAACAGCCGATAGACTCGGGTTCATATGAAATGTAGCTCTTTCAGTTGTATATCTTTTATATATCGCCAATGAACCTATATCACCTTAGTATTTAAGCAAGAAATTTCGCAAATAAAATGCCTTCAGTATAGTTGGAAACTATTAACCGCAGATATGTCATCAGCTTCTCCCACTTCCTTACTATTAGAGCTGTCTGATACGCTATTAGGGCCTGCCTCACCTGGTTATCCGGTTCCCACGAAGCGTGCGTTGAGTCGCTCTCGCTCGAATCAGGTCGGAAAGCGCGGCAAAGGCCGCACAAACAAAAGCACTTGGAACGAGGCGCGCGGTCCCGATGAAGAAAGTGGAGAGAAGGTTTGCGATAGCTCGTACCACGAAATTTGGCACTGTAAGCACTGCGACTCCATGGAAAAGCCAAATTCGGTAACGACGAACCTGAGCCGAGCCCGCAAGCAGCTGCGGGACTTTCACGGCATCCGGGTCGTATGGCAGGTAGAATGATCGGATCTGAATAAGCAGCAATATAGTACTAAGCTTCTTGAAAAGACCTTCAATCAACACAAACAAGGCCTCATCGAGAATTTCGATAACTCTCTTTTATCTATGGTCCACTTTACTATTGACATGTGGACCTCATCGGAACAGAGGGCAGCATACCAGGCAATCATGGCCCATTTTGTAGATGCAGAGACGAGACAAGTCCCTCAGGCATTACTGTCACTACGCGAGTTCAACGGTGGCCACGCCGGGGAATTGTAGGCTGAGACTTTCCTAGAAGTTATTAAAGATTATAGCCTCAGTAGTACACTCATAATAATGCATAAGCGTAACAATACATATGAATGTAATGGAGCGATATTGAATGGATAAGAATACGTCCAAATTACCTATTCATTCATTATCGAGATGTCTGTAGAGGAGGGTACTGAAAAGATGGTTTTATAATGTTTTCTATGTATTTTCCGTGTCTAGTGTTTTTACTTAAAGCCTTTGCAGGCTCGGCGCCGCTTAGCGCCACTTTTACCGCCAAGCGGATCACTAACTGTATATCGTATCCTCAAACAATGTCCTATAGAATTATAGATATATATATCCAGACTGTGGTGTATCCTAATATACTTAAAAAGAACATTGTCATCCCCTAGAAGAATACGTGCTATCAAAGAATAACTGTGTATCGAGGAACGCCGTGCAATACCAAGTATAGATGCTGGAATAAGTAGAAATCGCTAGTTCCGCTAGATGACAATACCTGTAATTGCCACGTATGGCTTAGTAGACCACGATGGCAGAGCTCAGGCCGGTCGGGCTTAGGGTTGGGATAGGGTGATATTAACTATCTAAGCTAGCTCGCTAAGGTTTTCTAATAATACACTCTTTAGAAGGGAATAGTAGGAAAGATATATAGAAGGAATGGGGTATAGAGGGTTGACGGCTCTATAGTTAGTTGGTTGCTGTTGAGAGGTATGTTATAGAGGGCTAAAGGCTCTATAATTGACGTTGAGGCGCTAGAAGACGTGTTATAGAAGGCGAGGGCTCTATAATTGACGTTGAGGCGCTAGAAGACGTGTTATAGAAGGCGAGGGCTCTATAATTRACGTTAAGGCGCTAGAAGACGTGTTATAGAAGGCGAGGGCTTTATAATTGACGTTGGAGGCGCTGGGAGACGTGTTATAGAGGGTGAGGGCTCTATAATTGACGTTGGAGGTGCTGGGAGACGCGTTATAGAGGGTTATCCTCTATAATTAGCTGCTAGAGGCCCAGATAGAGCCTTCCAGCGCTGTTCTCGGCGCCGGGGGTCTCCGTGGCAGCTGTGAGGCCTGGGAGGGTACTGTTGAGGATGCCGGGGGACCTCTCGCGGCCTGGGAAGGTGCTGTTCCAGGCGTTGGAGGCGCTGGAGGCCTTCTAGGAGCCTGGAGGGTACGCTGGATGCCTTCTGTAACAGGATTTCTGCCTCGGAGGGTGGTCCGTATAGCCTGCCACGAGGGTTCTGGCGGCTGGTCCTTAGCTATCGAGGTACTAGCTGACGTCCTAGCTCTATAGAGGGCTAGAGAGATCATCGAGTCCATCCAGGCTGAGGCCACAGGTCCTATCAAGCCTTGTAGGTCCTTATAGACCTTGGCGGTTGATTTTTCCATCAAGCCGCCTGTAGAGATGATGATTGGTATGAACTGGGTACCTAGGGACCTGTATTTGGCCTTCTTGGCTTCTGCAGCCTCTCGGAGGGTCTCCTGGGGGTCTCTCTTGGCTGAGGCCTTGTTGATTGAGACGATTTGGACGTCATAGTACCGTATAGAGCCTTTATAGGTAGTTGATAGGTCTGTTCGGAGTCCCTGGGTACCTGGGACCTTTGGCTCTAGCTGGGGGTCAAGGGTGGCCTGGCAGGCGTTATAGATAGCTCTCATAACAGCGTTATGGCGTATTTCCCAGTGTCTTTTAGCGCCTTTGCAGGTATCCTCGTGTCCTATAGTCGCGTGTGTGCCGCAGTAGGTACAGGGTAGGCCAGGGGCTCGTATAGGGCAAATCAATCGCGTACGGAGGGTTAGGGTTGGGATAGGGTGATATTAACTATCTAAGCTAGCTCGCTAAGGTTTTCTAATAATACACTCTTTAGAAGGGAATAGTAGGAAAGGTATATAGAAGGAATGGGGTATAGAGGGTTGACGGCTCTATAGTTAGTTGGTTGCTGTTGAGAGGTATATTATAGAGGGCTAAAGGCTCTATAATTGACGTTGAGGCGCTAGAGACGTGTTATAGAAGGCGAGGNCTCTATAATTGATGTTGAGGCGCTAGAAGACGTGTTATAGAAGGCGAGGGCTCTATAATTGACGTTGAGGCGCTAAGGCGAGTGTTATAGAGGGTTATCCTCTATAATTAGCTGCTAGAGGCCCAGATAGAGCCTTCTAGCGCTGTTCTCGGCGCCAGGGGTCTCCGTGGCAGCTGTGAGGCCTGGGAGGGTACTGTTGAGGATGCCGGGGGACCTCTCGCGGCCTGGGAAGGTGCTGTTCCAGGCGTTGGAGGCGCTGGAGGCCTTCTAGGAGCCTGGAGGGTACGCTGGATGCCTTCTGTCACAGGATTCCTGCCACGGAGGGGTGGCCCGTATTGCCTGCCATGAGGGTTCCGGCGGCTGGTCCCTAGCTATCGAGGTACTAGCTGACGTCCTAGCTCTATAGAGGGCTAGGGAGATCATCGAGTCTATCCAAGCCGAGGCCACAGGTCCTATCAAGCTCTACAGGTCCTTATAGACCTTGGCTGTTGATTTTTCCATCAGGCCGCCTGCAGAGATAATTATAGGTATAAATTGGGTACCTAGGGACCTGTATTTGGTCTTCTTAGCTTCTGCAGCTTCTCGGAGAGTCTCCTGGGGGTCTGGCTTGGCTGAGGCCTTATTGATTGAGACGATTTGAACGTCATAGTACCGTATAGAGCCTTTATAGGTGGTTAAGAGGTCTGTTCGGAGTCCTTGGGTACCTGGGACCTTTGGCTCCAGCTGGGGGTCGAGGGTGGCCTGGTAAGCGTTATAGATAGCCCTCGCTATAGCGTTATGGCGTACTTCCCAGTGTCTTTTGGCGCCTTTGCAGGTATCCTCGTGTCCAGTAGCTACCTGTATTCCACAGTAGGTACAGGGTAGGTTGAGGGTTCGTATAGGGCAAATCAGTCGCGTACGGAGGCTCTCGGCTACCTGGAAGTCTGCTATTGTGGTTTGTTTAGTGGTTGGCAGGACTTCCAGCCAGTGTCGGCTGAGGTACGAGGAATTTTCCACTATAGCACTATAAGACTCTAGCGTAAGCTGCTTCTGGAGCCTTTCCAGCCGGTCCTGGTTAACATGCCACTGTAATTCCTGGATAGGACTTAGCTGGTTGGTTGGTTTTTGAAAGGTGCTAAGGTCCTGTAGGGTAGGTATAGGGTAGGTGCAAAGTAGGCTGCTTGGGCTGTTGGGGCTGCTGGGAGTGCTGGGGATGCTGGAGGGGCTCTCTGGGTCGAGTATAGAAGGTAAGAGGTAGGCTGATAGAAGGTTTGGTCGTATTTTATCCAGGGTTGCTGTGGCTGCTTCTCGGGCTACCCTATAGTGGTCTAGGGATATATCGCCATATAGGGTAAGTCCTAGGCCTCCCTGCCTCACTGGGAGGGCTAGTAGGTCCTGGTTTACCTCTATAAGGGATTCTCTTCCCTGGGAGGCTAGTTGTTGGACTGCCTGCAGGGTTAGTTGGTCGATTTCCTCATATAGAGGTAATAAGCCCACTGGATAGAGCTGACGGAGGAGGTGCCTTAGTAAAAAGGTTATACTGCCTCGTAGAAGGAGGAGGGCGTGCTGGCTAGGGAGGTCCTTGAGGTGCTAGAGGACCTGCTTAAACTGGGCCTATTACTATACTTGGTGGAATAACATGTTATTCTTGTTTGTGATTGGTCAGAATGGGTGGGGCAGGCGATTTTCTATTATCTTATTCCTATTATCTTATTCTATAAGATAATTAGGTAAAAGCTAGGATAAGTAGGCCTCTTATCTATAGTATATAATAATAGATCTCCTATTCTATTTATTAGATAAAATAAGTAAAAGTAAAAAAGAAAGTATTATAGAGAGTAAAAAGAAATTAAAATACTTTATTTATAATAGTAATTATTAAATATTAATTTATAAGTAATATTAATTATATATTATTCTTTAATTAGTTATATTTATTTTATATATATATTAAAAGTTATATTATTTAAATAAAATAAAGTAAAGATATTTATAATATTTTATATTTAATTAAAACTTAAAAGTATATAAGAACTAATAATAAGATATTATAAAAAAGATAAATTATTTAATTTTATTTTCTAGTTATTAATTTATTTAAGCTTTTTATATAAAATTAAATTATATAAATAATTATATTAAAATAATAAAATAATAAATTAATATATCTAAAATATATATAAAAAAGAATATATATAAAATAATATAAACTTAAGTCTATTATATAATTAATAGCTTATATAAAATTACTTTAATATAAGATAGTTTATATATTACTTCTAAGTTTATAATAGTATTATAATACTTATAATATATAAGGTAATATAGTAGAGGTAGTAGTATCTATAAGATAATTTTATTAAGTTAATATTTTACTAACTAAAGAGTAAAGTCTATAGGTAATAAGATAAGCTAGAGAAGAAGTAAGTAATAGTTATAATAAATAGGGAAAGAACTAAGTATATACTATAGCTTTATAAATTAGGACTTATATTATATCTAATTAGATTAAGTAACTTAGAAATTAAGTTATTCTATTAAGTATTATAATAGAGATACCTAGTAAATAATAATAAAGGCAGTAAGGATAATATTAATATTAGTATTAGTAGTAGTAATAATTATATAATATAGATAATAATAAAATACTATTTATTCTTATAGGTATTATTAAAGAGATATTTATATAAGTCTATAACTTTATTAATAAGGATTTTAAAGAGTATTAATTAATTAAATAATAAGTAGTAATTCTTAGCTAATTTTCTAAGGACCCTATCTTTAAGTAGAGATATATTTTTTAAGCCTATAAAAATACTATTATATTAAAGAAGTACTTTTTTATTATATAGTAGTTAGTTATATATACTTATAAGATAGCCTATAGAATAACTAGCTATTTTATATAGAGGTCTAATAATACTATCCTTCTATAGTACTAAATTTACCTTAATATCTAATAGTAATTAGCCTTTACTTATATAACTATAATAATAAAAAGAGTAAAGGATATAAAAAATAAATCCCTCTATTATATTATTATAATAGTATTATAAATACTAATATATAATAATATTAGTTCTAATAAGTTTAGCTTATTAATTATTAGCTTTATTACTATACTAGTAAGAAAGTATACTAGGAAGAAGAGGAATAAAGAAGATAAGGAGATAAGTTATAATAAATAATAAGATCTTACTAGCTTTAATAGCTACCTATTAGCCTTTATTTAAGGTATTTAACTAGTCTTCTTTTAAGATATTTATACCTAGTATAAAGAAGATTTTAAGAATTTATTATAAATTATTAATATACTCTTTAAATTTATAGGCTTATACTTTTAATAAGAGAGGGAAATACTATTTAGATTTATACTCTATTAATAGCTACTTCTTTTTAATTTAATACTATATACTATTACCCTAAAATAAATATACTAGACACCTAATTTCAGTTATATTAATATAGATAAGATAAGACTATATATATATATACTATAATAATTAATTTATTATATATTCTAAGATATAATATAAATCCTATACTAGTAACTACTCTTTAGTAGTATTTAAATAGGTAAGTTAGCTAATATTTAGCCTTTTAATCTAGAAGATAGCTTAGAGGATATATTATATAGTATATTATAACTTAATTATACTACTAATAAGGTATATATATATTATTATAAAATAGTACTCCTAATGTCAGCCACCCACTTCTCGGCACCACCCACTTCTTGGCAGGGTCAACACATCATAAAGCCACCACAGAACTGCTTTATAATAAATACAAAGAGAATTCAATTTACATAAAAAAAATACCAAATAGTAGCTAAAAGCCCAAATATATCACTCATCTAACAGTTAGATAATAAGATTGCCTATATTGCCGTTTAATTGCCTATTTAGCTATCTATATATATTCTTAACCTTAATAACTTAAATAAATAAAGTATTTAGATTAATAATGACTTTTAAATGTTTTTTAGGCTTTATAATCTTTATTTATACTTCTAGCCTCTAAATTTAGGCCTTAGATATGGCAATTTAGGCTCGTTGGATATCAAACTGCTTCTAAATTTTCTACTATATTAGCCGGGTCTCTTATAGCCCGGGAGATAGCTGAGAACAACTTAAAAGAAGCCGCTGAAGATCTTTTCTGTTTACTGGTGTGTTAATCACTAGATTCACTTTCTTAGGTATTTTTTTTACCGAGTTAATAAGTAAGTCACTTATTAATAGCTTAGCCAGGTTAATTAGCTAAAGTCCTAACTTTTACCACCTAGAAGCTATATTCTTTTTTAATAATCTGTCTTTTTTTACTATTATATAATATTTAAGAAAGATTCTTTTCCTAACTAGTGAGGATTTATTATTAATAGGCTGTTTTCTAAGTTCTTTTTAATAGTGAGATTTAATAGTACTAAATACGCCTATATTAAGAAGCTAAAGAATATAAGAACTATAAGCTAGTAGGAATAAAATAAAAATATTATTTTAATAATATTTACTTAAGAATTTAGTTATATAATAGCTTCTGTGGCTATTAATAATTAATAATTGCTATTAGTCTCCCTTAAGCTTTATTTATAGAATAAAGATATTTTTTAGTTAATAAATAGTAATTTAATTACTCGTCTAGCCTTATAAAGAAGCCTTAAAAAACCAGCTTTTAAATAGTATTAAGTCATTAGGGAACCATTATTATTAAACATTCTATCCCTTAAAGATAACCAGCGGGCTAAGTGTCTTCCTGGTGGCTAAGATATACTTGAAAATTATGCTCTAAAACTATTAACTAGACTGTTTCTTTATTATAATTCTCTTTTAGGAAGATCTTAGTACTAGCCTGTTCTCCTAAAGCCTTATTATAAGCCCTATTTCGTCTATATTATATTAATTTATTAGTAGGATTTCTTTAATAGTATAGATAATTAATAACTTAAAGAAATTCTAAATAATATCAGTTAATATACTATTAATATATTAGAAATTAAGCCTCTTGCCTTTTAAGGTCTTAATCTTTAGGTTTTAAAGTAAAAAGCCTTATAACTAGTTCTTATTAATATTATCTTTATTATTATTAAGGTAAGTAAGAGTTCTAGCTATCTTTTAGACCTACTTATATATTAGTAGGTTACTAATAGTGTCTTAAATTAAGATCTATAAGACTAAATGTTTCTCTTAAGTAACTAAAAGGCATTATATTACCTTAAATGTGTTTTTTTATTATATTCTGCCTTTTAAACACTCTTATATTATTAACCGAGGCACTCCCCATCTCTTTACCGCCTATACCTGGCTCACGCCACTAGAAACATCTAAAATTATATTTTAAAGTGATTCTTCTATATATTTAACCATCTTATATATATATAATAAATTTAAAGCTAAAATAATTATTATTATACGTAAAATCGCGGTTCTAGTAGGGGAGGTTGGGTGTGGAAGTGGCGCGAATTACCCTACCGAGAAGTAGGTAGTGCCGAGAAGTAGGTACCTAATATTAGAGTATATCTAAAGTAATCTAGATCTATATAAGGTATTTTTCTAATAAGATAAAGATAGTACTATAACTATCTATAATATAACTATATTAGTATATAAGGCAGATATATAATTATTCCTTAACTAGCTATTAGTTCTTTATTATATAATATTAAGACTATTATTATAAGTACTAAAATTATTATCTA
>JANAKD010000188.1:0-30091 GCA_027627215.1 Lecanicillium saksenae | reverse complement strand
TAACACGTCTTCTAGCGCCTCAACNGTCAATTATTATAGAGCCCTCGCCTTCTATAACACGTCTTCTAGCGCCTCAACGTCAATTATAGAGCCTTTAGCCCTCTATAACACGTCTTCTAGCGCCTCAACGTCAATTATAGAGCCTTTAGCCCTCTATAATATACCTCTCAACAGCAAACCAGTTAATTATAGAGCCTTCAACCCTCTATAATATACCTTCCTTCTATATACCTTTCCTACTATTCCCTTCTAAAGAGTGTATTATTAGAAAACCTTAGCGAGCTAGCTTAGATAGTTAATATCACCCTATCCCAACCCTAAGTAATTCTAAAATTCTCATATATAGGTAAAGAGAAAAGTAGGTTACTTTTTATCTCCACTTTTCTATTTACCTATATAGGAGAATTTTAGAGTTTCTTAGGGCTTACTATAATATAGATTTTATAGTAATTAGCTTATAGTTATTTTTTTATAGAATTTTATTATTAGGTTAAGGTTTTATAATTATTTTAAGAATTGAATTTAAGGTATAAAATTAAGTGGCCCGCTCACTTAGGTAGCTAACTCGCTTGTAAAATATATTAAATATTATTTATATCTTTTTAAATTATAAAACCTTTAAAGACTAACTCTTTAATATATTTAGAAACCCTAATAAATATAAAGAAGTTACCTAATAACTTATCTATTTTAAATAAATTAAGTTTATTACTTATTATATAAGGGAGGTTAAATAAATTATAATTAAACTTAATTAAAGATAAGAAATATTTATTAAGATATTTTATTAAAGACTTATTAACTCTCTACTTTTAACTCTCTTATCTAGCCTTATTAATTATAGTATATACTTATATATAAAGCCTAATTATACCTTTATAATAATAAGGGGAGGAGGGGGTAAAATAGTAAGACTACTAGAAGCTAACTAGAAAATAAACCAGTTTATAATTAACTAAAAAAGGTACTTATAAATAATAAACTAAAATAGTATAAAGGCATAAGGGTATAAATAGATAGCTACTATACCTATAAGCTATAAGACAACTAGAAAGCTACTTACTATTAACTAGCTATTAAGAAGCTTAATAAGAATAGTATAAGCGCTCTTATACTAGGAATAATAGCCAGGAACTAAGATATTTAAGAAGTCACTTATAAATACTCTAATTAAGAAAGGAGGGAATAGGAGGTCTAGAAGAGGAATAAAGAGTAGAAAGGATATAATAATTTAAGAGAAAAAAAAGTATATAAGGCGGTTAAAGTAGTATATCTATTTAAGTTTATATTTTATATTTAAGAAAAATAGATATAGATTAAAATAGATAAGTAGGATTACCAAAGATAGCGCTTAATCCTATTATTACTTAACTATCAGTCAGTTTCTATCCTTCTCCCCTATACTAATAACACTCCCCACTAATATATCTAAAGTAGATAGATACTAAAATTAATAAATAAGCAAGCTAAAGTGACGAAATAGACAGCTGAAAGTACTAAAGACACCCCCCAGCATAATTTCAGTAAGGATAAAGAAAAAAAATATTCAACAATTAGGTAGTAGTGAAGTAGCTATTAAGGCTAGGTCGCCTATAGACAAGTCAAAGTGTGGCTAAACGTACAGCGCCGCCCTACCTAAGAAAAAATAGAATGGCAGAAGTCAATACTAGAAATATTATTTTAAATAAAATACATTACACGGATTTCAAGATACTGCTCATCTAATGTATCGGCCCAGTGTTATTGTAAGTGCTTTAGCGGCGACCCTCACACTCAACTCGTCGCTCTCACACTGTGCACATTGGGGCGATTTTGCTGTTAATGTACTTATGTGATATGTGGCACCAACCTTATTACAAGGCCAATAGCACAGTGTGGAAGCGTAATTAACACTGTATGGGTCCTAGCATAAAGAGCGCTTAGCTCAGCTCATCAAGCAAGTTTGCTAGCTTTACAAGCTCAACACGAGACGAGGCGGAAAACACCACTATAGAGCACTAGAAGCCATCATTTCTCATACTCCGACTTTAAACCTCGTCCGATGAATCCCCGTAGCACCCCCGATATACACGTGTCAATACACACGCCCATCGGCAACCCCAAAGCAGTAGTGGTCGGCCCGGGTAAGCGGCGGCGGACAAAGCAGGGACCAAGGACAAGGACAGGCTGTGTTTGATGTCGGTAAGAACGCTCTTTAAGGTACTTCTCGGCATCAGTTATGCGCACTCGTCTCGTCTTTCTTACCCCTAACCAACACAAATTATAATAACTTAAATACATGACCATCGCAGCATATGCTGACGAGCCATCTAATCAGCCAGCGTCACATCAAGTGCGACGAAACAAAGCCTATATGTCGTCGCTGCGTCACTGGCAGCCAGGAATGTTCTGGTCTAGGATATGGTATGCCGAGGGAAAACCCGGTACCTCCACAACAGCGGGCCTCCACCTTCAAGGGTAGCATATCAAGTCAAGTCAATATTACCAAACCAGGCAGTATACATAAAGAGGCGGAGCCTTCTGATTGGCATCTCCTACAAGCCTTCAAATTCTATAAGAAACTGCATTATCTTTCCATATATGATTTTACTTTTACTTCTCCCCGCCACCATTACCTGTTAGCTACTGGCATTGTCACTCACAACATGAGAATGCTGATGAGATGCGCGAGTTAGATGAAATCAAGATGCAGGTAACATTAGATGGTACGGTCCCACGCAATACCGCGGCATTTCAGATCGATCTGTCACGGTTGATACCTGACGCGTATATATGTGCAATCATCTCGTTTTACCTGACTGCTTGTTCCAAGGCTCGTGGCCGAATCCTGAAGCCGGGTGAGGAGCTCGGCCTGAGCGGAACCTGGTCTAGGTACTTTGAGTATCTGAGCAAGACCCTTTATATTACCAACGACTGCATTCGTGGAACAAGACCGTGGGCGTGTAGCGTCGGTGGCTTTGGTCCAATCGTTAACATGTTTGATAGTGATATTGGACTCAATGGATCGACATGGCAGGCGCACGCTAATGGTCTCTTTGCATATATCGATCGCTCAGGCGGTATCTATACGGTATTGAGCCCAGAGAGCTGGGGTAAGAGATATCGCGGAGTCATGCTGCTAAGGTAAGCTGTTCATCTGTCCGTCATGGTTTAGTTCCCGGCCTGCTCCTCCATAGCAAGGCTGGCAAGCAGCAGCCGAAATCACTTCGAGTCTAAACTAATTATGATTCGCACGCCTAAAGCCACGTAGTTGGTGCCAACACGACCAGTCCTGCAAAGCAGCAGATTTGGGGCCTTAACCGTTATACGGATGATGATCTACGTTATTTACATAGCTTCCACGTTCCCGAGGACATGCCTTGCCCGACCGAGCTCCTTCTCGCCATCATTCACATCACACGTCACCGCGTTCTCGCCACACACCAGAAGGACGCGGCAAACAACACTCGACGACTTCCATTGACACCACCAACCACAACGGCCATTTACAGAAGCATATCTGAGTTTGACGTGGATGCTTGGACAAAAGAGGTCGAAATGGATCACCTTCCAGCGGTACATCTCATGGCGCGCATTTACAGGACTGCCGTGCTTCTCTATGGCGTCTTGACCTTGCCACCGGCGGCAAGTCACCCGTGGGCAGTGGCACAGCCTAGGCTGCCCGGTCTCGGTCCACTCGATAGCATCCGTCTGTCCAAGCGCCACGAGCTCAACAAGCTGCTTCGTCACTCCTGGGGCAAGGCAGCCTACCAGACGGCGCTCTGCTGGCCGTTGGTCGTTGTGGGGGTCGCTCTGGTGGACGGCGATGCGCTCGATCAGACGTTTGTATCCGACTGCCTGTTTGACATCTGGATGAACCCGAGCGCATTCGCGGCTCCCCTTGAATGTCGCAGGAAGCTCCTTGAGTTTTGGAGTTCGGGGAAGATGGGGTGGGAAGACTGCTTTAACGAGCCTGTTCCATCGATTGGATATAGCTTTCTACGGATAAATGTACAGTCCTTGGGGCTATTCAACTCGACGAAACCTGGGGAGTTAACTGTCACAGCAGCCTCTCGCATAATAGCATATGAGTTAATATTTCACAACCGAAAGTCCACTTCGGGATTCTATGTACGGCGCAGCACGGGGAAGGTCAGCTATAGACCTGCGAACTCGTCAAGTAGAGCACTTGAACTCTCCACGTTTCTGGTCTCGTCGTCGCCCGAACGGTCTCCATCTTGCATGCGCTACGCCTGCGTACTTATTCTCCAATTAAGCTCGTCTTCCTTGAGCGCCTCGTTCAGCAATTTCTGAGGTGCGATTCTGACGCCTTGGAAAACTAGCCGCGCCGCCATACTCTGAAGTATGTTGTCAGAAAGCGCGCCTCGCCGACCTAGGGCCCGCAAGGCGGCCCTCCGCATAAGCTCGTCGTCGCCATTAAGCCGGGCTGTTACCTCCATGAGTACCCAGCCAGGCAGCGCCTCGAACTCGCCTAGCGCGTGCATGGCAGCCGTCCTTACAGCGCTGTACTGGTCGTCAAGTCGTGCCGCCACCACTCTGAGTATTCCGCCGGGAGGCGCCTGCCCGGCCAAGGCGCGCAGAGCGCCGCTTCGCACGAATGGGTCCTCATCATCAAGCCGGGCCGCTATGTCCCTGGTTGCCTCGCCAGGCAGCACCATTCGCTTGTTTAGGGCCCAGGGATGGAAATCTTACGAACGGGAAGCGAGTCGATAGATTCAGTCGATGCCAAGTCTTGAACGCCTCTGTAATAGTGATCTCGCTTCCTCGCTGCTCCAGAAGGAGGGCCATCACTTCCTTGTCAAAATGTTGAGCAATAAAAGTGACAATCTCCTCTGTAATTGAGATGTCGCTTCCTCGTTGCTGGAGAAGTAGAGTTATCACTGCGTTACCATTCCTGCTGTTTCCCGCAGCAGCCTTTACCACCTTGTCTGTGATTGTGATCTCACTTCCTCGTTGCTCGAGAAGTAGAGCCATCACTGTCTTGCTAAAATATCGAGCAAAAATAGTGACGAGCTTCTCTGTGATCGTGAAACGGTGTCCTTGCTGCTCAAGAAGAAGTGTTATCACTTCCTCGCCATTGTATTCATTTCTCGCCGCAGCCTTCAGCACCTCCTCTGTGATTGTGATCTCACTTCCTCGCTGTTCTAGGAGGAGGGCCATCACTTCCCTACCATTGTGCTCATTTCTCACGGCATCCTTCAGCACCTCCTCTGTGATGGTGATCTCTCTACCCCGCTGCTCGAGAAGAAGCCCCATCACTGCTCTACCATTCCGCATATTTCGTACTACAGCCTTTACTACCTCCTCTGTAATTGTTATCTCAGTCCCTCGCTTCTTGAGAAGGAGCCCCACCACTTCTTCATTACAATTTTCTACAATAACAATAAACTTTTTCTTTGCAATTTCTTCTCCTCGTCGCTGAATAAGAAGCTCCATTACTTCTCTGCCCTTCGTTCTATTTCCTGCCGCAGCCCTTACTACCTCATCTGTGATTCTGAATTCATCTCCTTGCTGCTTAAGGAGAAGAGCTATTACTTATTTATTAAAATTCCGTGTAATAATAGCAGCTCGCTTATTAGTAACCCTTTCTCTTCGGCGCTTGAGTAGAAGCGCTATTAATGCTCTACTATTCTCCGGACTTTCTGTAGCAGCTTGTACTAGCTTATCTGAAATCTTGATTTTATCACCACGCTATATGAGGAGAAGCGCCATTACTTCCTCGTTGCAATTTTTCATAATAGTAAGAACTCCCTTCTCTGTAATATCGTCTCCCCGCGACTTAAGAAGGAGCGCTATTACTTTATGGCCACTCCCTCTATTTCTTGCTGCAGCCTTTAGTAATTCTTCTGTGATCTTAACCTTATCACCTCGTCGCTTGAGCAGGAAGGCCATTATGTCTTTGCCATGTTCCCAGTTTCCCGCCATAGTTTTTAAGATAT
This sequence comes from Lecanicillium saksenae, assembly GCA_027627215.1. NCBI lineage: Eukaryota > Fungi > Ascomycota > Sordariomycetes > Hypocreales > Cordycipitaceae > Corniculantispora > Corniculantispora saksenae. Next base: position 24,152 of record JANAKD010000188.1, on the reverse strand, counting down.
CATTTGAAATCTCGATTTTAGTCCCCTGTCTATCAAAAAGGACTGTTATTACCTCCTTTCCATTCCCCTTATTCCCCACTGCAGCCTTTACAACTTCGTCCGTGATTTTGATCTTATCAACTTGCTTAAGAAGCAGTGCTATTACTTCCTTGCCATTCTCCTTGTTTCTCGCCGCAGCCTTTAGTGCCTTATTCGTGACTCTGAATTTGTCTCTTAGCCGTTTAAGAAGGAGCTCTGTTACTTCCTTGCCATTCCTCCTATTTCTAGTCGCAGCGGCTATTACTTCGTCTGTGATTGTGATGCCATCTCCACCTCGGTCTAAAAGGGCTTCCATTACTTCTTTAGCATTCCTTTGGTTTCTAGCCACAAATAGGAGTACTATTTTGGTTATTATCGATCTAAGGCCCAGTAAGGTACGCACAACATCCGGATAGCCCATTCTAGCAGCATAGTCGAGCGGCGTTTCATATAAAGCATTAGTCAGGTCAGTCAGTGCTTCTATAACGTATTGCTCCTATAAGCGACAGACATGCTCTGCTATGGCAGGAATGCCCTATCGGGCAGCCACGTATAGAATTGATGTTTGTTGTGGAGGCTTGCGGAACATGAATTTGTTAAGGCGATAAGCTGCCAACTAGGACTCCCGACACGGCGAAATGACATCAAAGAAACCCGCCTTTGGCACGCTGGCGTCAAATTTGGACTGCGCCATCTGTGTGTGATTCGGCCACTCACGAATTGCGTACTCTAAGAAGTAGCCATCTTTTTGCCCTCTAGTATAAACCCCTTTGACCAGGTAATTAAGACAGTGATACGCAAGCTTGGCATATGCCTCAGTTTCGCTGAAACAAGTATTTTCACTAGCCTTTATTAAGTAATCTTTTACAGATTTATGTAATAAGAATACTTTTGTATCTTAAATAACAATAATAAGATGATAGGAGTCGATATAATCACATATGAACTGGGTTTGTGTTTTTATGTCCTCTTTATCTTAATAGAGACAACAGGCCTCTAAGAGCTCCAATAAAGTCAAAGGCCGTTAGGATATAGCAACAAAGCTTAGGATGAGTCGAATCGCATCTTTCTCCTCCTCTTTATTAAAGGCGATACTAAGAAGCTTCTTATAGAGAGAATATAGTCCTCTAGGCATTGCTTTTAGATACGAGATTGCGTTTTTGGAAGGGGTATTTGCAAGTTCGTTACACGCTATGCCGGCCCAGAGAAATGTCCCTTCAACTTTTTCTTGCAGAAGTTCAGTGACTTGCGCTTTCAATTTTTCGGTGTAGTTGTTAAGCTGTGCCACTTTTTCTTTGATATATTGATTAATGTCTCGCTGGAACCTTGGGAACGAGGCCAGGTCCTTATGTGTAAACTTTTCCAAATGTTTGCGTATCTCTGGATACGGCCGACTAGTGACCAGAATTCGAATATTTGGCGAGGTATTAGAACAATGAACTGTCTACCGCAGCTGCTGTAGTAGCGTCTTTTGCGACTCATCATCACATTCGTCCAACGCATCAATAATGCAATATATTCGGCCGGTGTTGGGGTCCGCCGCCGCTGCCATAAAGACTGTCTAGAGGGCGTCAAAGGAATCAAATAATTTCGTTTTCCTCTCATTATACGCCGGCAAGACGTAGCTCAGGAGTTGCCGGTGCTGCTTGACAAGTTACTAGAGGAGACCTCTAATAACAGACGTGGCGGTCCTCCATGCGGCAAAAGCCGAGTCGCAGAAGAAATATGCAAGACTACAGCCGTCCGCGGTTAAAAGCTTGTCGTATAGTGCATCGGTGAGGTACATCGCTAGCGTAGACTTTCCTGTTCCTGGGTTGCCGTGAAGCCATAGAACTTGGGTGGCGTGGCTCACAGAGTCCCGAACTTCATCAGGCTCAAGCCAAGCCGTCAACTCCTTCGTGCCAAATATCCACTCGCAGGTACCAGCAACGCGGTCACCTTTCTTCCGTTTCATCTCCCGTTTGTCATCGAGCGGATCCGTGATGAATAGATCACGGAGGCAGGCGTTGTATTCTTCAGATCTATAATGCGGTGCAGCTTTGACGAACTGTGAGTGGACTAGGAACACACGCTGCGATTAAGCGATGTTTGGAGTAGGTAGCTGGGTACGCCGTTATATTGATAACCGGGACCATTATTTTGATGGCTATGAAAGCCTCCAGCTCCAGTATTCACGTTTTGGGTGCCATTGCCATAATTTGTAAAAGCCGGTGCATTCTCGAATCCGTCAGGCAGTGATGGCTCCATCCTGCTCACATCCTCAATCGCCTCCGTTAAACTCTCCAGCCCTCTTCGCGACACAGCTTTGGGAAATTTTGTCGTCAGCAGCTGTAGGTCATCCAGAATTGCTTTCATTAGAGTTTCCACGCGACCACCTTTACCAACAGTTCGAGCCGCTTTGACATAGCGCACAAGGCTTGAGTCACCCTCGGCTGCAATGACGTTTTTGAACAATTGCTGCAGCTGCGTAGCATTCTCATTGCAACTCGTCAGGATGGGTTTAAAGGCCAAGGCGTAGCCCTCGTCTGCTTATCTTTTAGCGAATTCTTCCGCATCATCGATGAGCTTTGTGATTAGAGGAAGCTTTATTGCCACCGTCTTAAAATTAGGCGGTAGTCCCGCTTCGTCCTTTGCGGCGTCGTACACTTTGATTGTGGCATCGACAATCGAAATCACGGCAGAAATGATGCCGAGAACCTCGGCACCAGACATGTCTGAGGTTTGATGCCTGAGAAAATCAGATTAGCCGCAATGTCATCTAATGTATGCAGTCGCTTACACGCGTGATTGTATTCTTGAAGGAGTTAACGCCACGGAGGAGCAATAAAAGGGAAGGAGGAAGATGAAAATTATCCAAGACGAGCGGGGTTCTGTCCCAAAAAATGAGTAGCTGCTTCACTGTGGCTGAGTGTTTGTTTGGCCTCAGATACTACGTGGACGAATAGAAGTGCTCATATACGCGCCGGCAGGATCAGCCTGCATGCATAGTCCACCCTGTCGACCAACTCATTGTACTGTCTTAAACGGCAAGGAGTCGACATATCCGGTCGTTCACAGAAAATTTGTTGTCAATAAGTCGTGTTGAAGCAGTATGAATGATGGCCCGCCCTCGCTCATCACATAATGCCTGCTGAGCTGTCGTTGTGCTAGGCAGCCTGAGCCTACATGAGCTGGTGCTACTGGAGGACACATGACTCCCGCAAGCTCCCATGACTTTCCATTTAATCCCTTAAATAACAGGGCTTTTTCCACGCCACCCAGGACATGCCTGGAAGTACTGTTGATGAGGGAGTATGAATATTTTTAGTGTCACTCGTCGGTAGGGCCGGCCCGCCCTTAACCGCTGTTGCTAAAGCGAGAGTGCCACACATTCCGGGTGGACCAGCCATGCATGTGTACCCCAAGAGTCATCAGAAACACGGTGCTGGGTATTGACGTGTAGGATCATTCGTAAGAAAAATCTTACGTAAAAAAAGTGATGCTAAGGTAAGGTTATGGCGGCTAGCGAGATGGTATCAGGCGGAATATCCTCAAGTAGCCAATCGCTGAGTTCGCCGACTATTTCTCATAGTGATCTCGGCTGCTGCTTTGCGAAGAAAGATAGTCTCATCACTGCCCTACTAGGGCCACAGCGTAATAAGCTGCACCCGAAGGCAACGGTCCCATCCCCAATGATGGCTCTTGATAACGCGGATTGATTCGCTAGCCTATCCCAAATTTCTTCTATGCCGGGTGGCCGGCCTGCCTGCTTGGATGGTTTCCTGTACCACTACAGCAACGGTGCTGTGACCCTGGCCACTTGAAAAGGCGTGAGATGGCCTCACCCATGTCTGCGACATGGTCCTTGGTGCTAATTAGACAGAACCGGCGCCCTGGTTGGGATGATAAGTAACGCCCAGCAACGCTTAAGAGTAGCTCTCCAGGCAGCCACCGAAGCTCATGTATCTGTCGCTCGTCCAGACGCAGACCCTGCGCGGTCGCAGCCCATTACCACAGCACCAAGAGTTTGTTTCGGCGCAGTGTGTGCTGGAGGGTCGTCTGGCTTGTCCCCGAGTGCCCAACAAGGGAGCTGGAGGCAGTCAGGCTGCAAACCCCGCGCCGGTTTTACTTGGCCACACTTATCGTCAGGATTGCCGTGATTATGCGAGTAATGTTATTGTCAGTATGGAGTAGACCTCCCCTTTGCTCGTTTGTCACTTCAAGCCGAATGTTCCAGCCCGCGCAACCATCAACGCCTATGATTCTATAAGTTCCAAAGGAAAATGCCTGACGACCATGTACGCTTCGCTTACCAGTAATGCCGGCGGTCACTATCAAGACCGAGCAACCAAGCCCTTGAGTCAGAGCCGATCTTTGCAGCGCAGGAGGATGCCGTGGCGGAGCCCACAGATGCGGCGTTCGATGAACGGATCTTGCAGGATGTCTTGCTAAAACGAATTCATGGATGGCAAGGAAACATTCCGATTCCATTTTGATTGGGATGTCTAGGCAAACAAGGACCAGCACCTCGCGAGCCTTGCAAACGGCCCAAGAAGCAAGCCAAGCTGAGCCAGTCGTGAAGAACAATAGAAGGCAGAGGTTCACAATATTGGAAGACTGATGGCCTATTACATGGAAGGAAGAACAAGGGCTATTTTGGGCTGAAATCAATTCTCATTTTTGCAGCAAATTTGAAGAACGGTCAGGGAAGCACTCCAAGTACGGTATTGTACAAGGCTAAAGCAACGCGACGATGATTAACCTGGGCTATCTCACCCTGTCATAGTCGTAAATGCCAAATTGACCGGATCTATATTTAGCACTTGATGCTCTGTACCGCGGGTTGGAACGAATGTTGTTTTGAGTAGCTTCGTGGGAGTTTTGCAGACGTCCATTAGGCACAAGGGCGCTTTCTCTAGCCGCCATCCGAGCAACAAAATATTCATTCATTTGTTGCTCTCTTGCTCATCGCCAGGTTTATCACTGTCCTCGCATGTCCTGCACCTGCAGTCTTGATGATACAACAACACCCCATTAGCCATTCTCCTCTTACCGCCCTTGATCTATAACATCGCCGCCGCTGTATCACCTCAGCGGGCATGTGACGTGTTGCTGCTACGCCCGCCTCTGTCGCGCCGCCTACGTTCCTCCAGATCACTCTCAGTGAAGAGACCGCTCGGCTTATATTCCTCCCCAAACCTCTTCTTGCGTGTTCGCTTATCAGTTACTATGTGGTCTCTACGGTTTCCGGTCTCTTGCGAAACTTTCGACGACCGTTCACCATCGCGTGGTCCCGTAGCGATAGACAAGTCTTCCCCGCTATCATCTTCTAGACAAGCTCCGCTCCGCTCAGAAGGGGCTCTCCCGCACTCAGACAGGCCGAGAAGCTCCGTGGGCCACTCTGATTCTTCCACAATGAGGGCTGTTCCATTGTCCCGCACGCGGGGGCCATGAATTCCTGGCTGCCGCTTTTCAACAGATGGGAGTGAACCTGTAATGGCTCTTGCGGAAGAGGGCTGGGGAATATCATGCGAGCCTATCGCGGGAAAGGTTGACGCTAGGTTTGCGGAACTCAGCCTTGACCTCGACTTTCCAGGAGGTTCGATTTCTGATGCTGACTGCAATGGTCCTCGTTCCCTTGATGTATGATCCAGCCTTGATCTTCTTCTTCTCTGAGGTGCCTGGGTATCTCTGTGTCGTTTTGATTGATGTGTAGCCTGCGGAAAGAGCTCCGCACTTGGTCCTGTAGACTGACGAGTCCGCCTCGCAGGTCGTAGTCGTGGAGAGGGTGAGCGAGCAGAAGGACTGGAGGTGTAATTGGCAGGCACCTGTTCACGTGACGATGTCCTTTGTTTCTGTTGACAAGAATCAAATCCCGTGTATCTTTCGGCCTTTTTGACGGCTGTCATCGCCCCCTCCGTTATTTTGTCTTCCATTCGCTGGAGCTCTCGAATGTCTTTTGGACGGAGCCCAATCTCCTCCAGGGTCGCCTCGCCAGCTGATGCTGCTTCGACCCTTCTTTCCTCCCTTTGGCATATTTGCATGGCAACTTTGCTGTTCATTTGTTACTACAACTTCGCCTCTGTCGGGATTACTGAACTCACAGCTTGAAGCGCAACATTGGTTGCACCTCGGCCCGATTTCTTTGCAGTTCGGCAATCTGCGCCACGAGATTCTTACACACAACAGAGTTTAGAAACAGTGAAGCAGTTGATGAAAGCTTCTGTATAGCATGACCTGCCGCAGCAACAAATGATTTGACACTTAGCCACCGGAGCCACGCCAGAAGCTTCTGGGGCAGGCTATTATCATCTTTGGCAGCCATTGATACCACATTCCTATGAAGAATCATCTTATCCATCGTTTTTTAAATCTTTTTAACCGAGTTTTTACCTGTTTTATACTCATTTTGCTGCTTGTTTGTTTCTGCAATGCGTGGGCCTGCACTCTCAAGCGCATCTTCAAACTGTACCAGCACTCCGCTCAGTATCTCAATATCCTCGGTGAGTTCCAATATTTCGGTGGGAGCATTCTTAAGCTCTTTTAACAGATCGGCTCTCTTAAATAGCCCGCTGACCAGAACGGAGAGAACGCCATCCATAATCGGCCGTCTTGCAGTCACTGTCGGTCGGATATGCCACCAATGAGTAACTAAGCAATACAGATTACGCTCGAGTTCAATCGGCGAGGCCACCACAGTTTAAGCTTTGGATAATCCGCTTCATTTTGCCAGCTCTCCCAGCCTTGTACGCGAGGCAGACTGAAAGGCTGAAATTTGCGCTCCAAGCCACTGTGCTGTGCACATAACACCATCTGGAACGAAGCGACTGCATATCTAGCGCACCGTCCAAGAGAACATGACCTGGTTCGCGTAGTGCTGTTTTATATACTGGCAAAAGGTAGTAAAATGTGAAAGCTTAATACCTTGTGGGCGTTTATACCTAGTTAGGAGCTATAATAGTGTTAAATAAATACATAGATAAATCAACCAATAAATCGTATCTGTCCTCCATCCTGGGAATGTAAATGAATCTGTACCATTGCATACCCCCACTCTGACTATAAAGTAGTATCGAATTGACCGTGAGAGCCCTTGCATCTGGACGGTAGCGCGGGGGCAACCAAAGCCACTTCTGACCACACCAAGTGATCCAGCTGTTATCGCGTGACAAACCCCACCCAATCGAGGTGTAAGTCATAGTGAGCGTTGTTTTGAACGATGTCCTTGAATTCGAGTTGCCCACACAACCTTCTTCCGCAGCAACTGGCTGATTAGGTGATTGATTCGGGTTGCCCAATGATTCAGCGCTGGCATATTCCACGACGTTATAAGAAAAAGGTCCGTAGTCGGTCAGAATGACTGGCTGAACTGGATGAAAAGCCGCCCGTGTTATATACCCTTGTGATATGCTTTGTAGGCGTAATCCACGATTTACGTGCCATACTTCAATGACCCCTCTTTTAACGTAAAGAAGAAGGGTTGCATCTGGCGAGAAGTGCACTGGAGAACTGGACGAGAATAATACATACGGGTCCTCTCTTGTTTCGCCAGTGGTAAAGACCTGGGCCACTTGGCGTTTGCTCTCAATTCTCATAACATTTGCCACCACCCCATCCGCGATAGCTACAAGGCTATTGTCAGGCGAGAGACAAGCTCTGCACCCTGTCTTGTTAAATCGGTCAGGTGCGAAAAACTCGTCAAGTTTCAGGTTGGTCGCAATGGAAAAGAGCTGTATAAGATGCGGTTCACTCTGGTGACTCGATCCCGCGTTAGAGAAGCCAACCATCAGTCCCAAGATCTTGGAATCAGGCGAGAAAAATATTTCCAGAAGGCATCGTCGAGATTTGAATTGAAATGGTAGCATAAATACGCGCACAGCCGGGCGCTTTGGTTGAATTCTCCACACAGACACAGTGCCTTTCTCAAAACCGTCCGCAGTGGCAACAAATTGGTTGTTAGGAGAGAAGGCCGTGTGACAGGTCCCTGCTGCTTGGATGTTGCTTTCAGTGTCTCTACTTCCGTCTGCAACCCAACAAGATAGATGGTCTTTATACTCGCGCGCCAGAAGAGTGCTGTCCTGCGCTATAAGAACGCCGTCCGAAGGTAGAGGCGAGGCGTACACCTCTCTTCGTTGTTGTAGCATCATTTTTCGGTGCGATATCATTTCTGTCTCTGGTTCTTTGCTTCTGGACTGCATCTGCGTGTCCTTTCTTAATTTCCAAAAGAAAATACTTTCGTGAGCTGCCGAGAGTCTTTCGCCCGATACAACTAGGAGTGACAACTTGGGCAAATAGGCGGCTGCATTAACTGACCGAGGAGCGCTCCCACTGAGTATGAGTTCTCCTAGCTTGTAGTTCCAAACGTGGTACTCTCCGCTCCGTATGATGGCTAGATGATCCTCTGTGAGCTCCCAGAAGTGTGGATGTCGGCCGTGTATAGATAACAACACTTCATTCGAAATGGGAGAAACAACACGTAGCCATTCTTCTGAATAAACCAGTGTCCATATGTCCAAGCTTGGTAACAGGATAGGCTTCAACAGCGCCCCGTTGCCCAACTCAGTTGAATACTTATGCCTGCGAACCTGCTGGCATGAGTGCAAATTCCATACGATAATGTAATCCGGGAAAAATACAGCCATGGCTGGGATTTTGGGTGATATCACAGTCCTGTATGCATTAGAAGCATAATAGATGGTTTTAACAGGTTGTGCAATCCTTGTAGACCATATCTCCGCACGGTCTTTTGATATAGTCACCAGGTAGTCGCCGTTGCCAATGAACGACATCGGATACTCTATTAATCCCCAATTGCTGGTTTGAACTGTTTTTATGCAGCATTTGTCTCGAATGTTCCAAATTTGAACGCTTTCAACGCCGTCCGCTGCGGCAATAAGCTCCGCATTGGGCGAGAATGCGACGGTAGAAAAGCGACCTGGAATGGTCAAACGGCACTCACCCCGTATGCTAAGTATGATGACTACTTCACGGGCAATCGCCGCAATGACATTTTCGTCAGAAGCGGAGAAAAGTCTTTCTACGGGGTGTCCGTCGAACTCGACATGTTGAAATTCAATGCTCCAGTCGCTGTCGACGATTGGTTTCTTCGTGATCCATGAAAGATATCGTTGATCAAAAACGCTTCGTATGACGCTTCCTGTTGGAGAGAAGATAAGTGCTGAATAATAAATTTGAAGCGGCGTAGCGTCTAATATATGCACGATTCCTGGGATGAAGCGAATAGCGTCGTCTAAAAACAGCTTGATCTTGGCACAATTATGAGACTGCTAAGATTATTAGTACTGTTCATACAACGGGACAATATATAACATACGTCCATCAGCTCCTGAAGCAAATAAATTTGCTCTGTCAGCTGAAAGGTCTGTCCGAGGAAACTTAAAGCTTCCAGCCAATGCAAGAAATGATGGAGAAGAAATTGATGAACTGCATCATGATCTGAAATTTGACTTTTCGCTTCTTTCATGTGATATGTAGTCTGAATGCAGGCATACTGAACCTCCGACTTGAGATGTTTGTTTATAGTCTCCTTCGGTATAGTCGAGCGAGGCGTTCCGGGTACTTTCATTCCGCATACATTGAACCTTAGACCGTTCACTGGTCCCATCAAAGCACGCAAGCAGTTTGATGACATGGTTTGATTTGCTTCTTGCTGGTTGAGCCAGATGGGTGAGATCTCTCCTGTCTCTGGAGAAACAAGAAAATCTCGAAAAGACTGGTGGAAAAATCGCACCCGGGTCGCTTCTTTGTCTCCTGAGGCATCAGCGTGAAGAATCTCCAGGACGGAGGCAAGGCTATTTAACCTATGGCCCACTACCGCCATGTCAAGATCTACTAGCCTAGCTAGTGCTGGAACTGATAAAGGGTCCCTGGCGACAGCCATGGTGCCGAGAATGAGAGTCATCTGGTGAATCGAAGCCGCTCTCTGTGCCTTCGGCATACTATCCGCAAGATGACGATTTAATACCGGAAGGTACGTCGGCGCAAACGCATCAGCATAAGCGGTACCCTTTTTCTCGTAACTAAGGATGTATCTGAGCTCTGCATCAGGGCCGCCGCCGACATCCTGCCCTATGAGTCTGCATACTATGGCTGCAAAAATGAAAAGCTTGTTTGCCATTTTCACCAACCTCTGCAAGATTGAAGTAGCTGGCCAATCTTGTTCCAGGGCAGCAAAAGCAGAGGCGTTATAACGGTCCCGAATTCGTCCAAGCTCATGTTCCAGGAATACGAAAATGTCGTGTTCAACAAAAGCTGTTTCCACGTTTTGAAGAATAATACCATCATGGCACTTTTCTAGGCTGCCGAAGCCTTGATGAATAGGAACCTCGGGTCGACTTGTTAGAAAAAGCTTAACCTTTGGAAGGTCTGCGTTTATGAAGTCAGAGATGAGGTTGAAGAGAGTACTCAGCTCCTTTTCATTGCACTCATCGGCTGCGTCGATTACGATGATAATCCAGTGCGTCTGCCGAATTGCAGCCAGTGGTTCTAAAACAAGCCTCTGCAATTGTATCTGAGCCGACTTTGCAGGCATGCTAGAGTCAGCTGCCAGAGCTTCGAGGATGCGCGCCTTGGCGGCAGGATACCGTGCCAAGTCAGCCGCAACAGTAGCTGGCAGTTTCCTCATCGTGTTACAGTCCTCTTCGTCCCTTTTGAAAAAAAAAGAACCGCCAAGTTGGTCGCGCATTTCCAGCGTCCTGGCCAAGGTACGGGAGATTGTCGATTTGCCAGTGCCGGCCATGCCGTTGAGCCAGAAGATACGAGCACCATCTCCATCAATCCAGTTAAAAATGTCTCGGAGTACTTGGACGCGGGTGCCTGAGAGGCACAGTGAGTTACTGCCTTCGGCATATGAGTCGTGTCGTGCCGCGGCTGAAATGGGCAGTTGAGAGAGTAGACTTCGGTCACTTGAAAGGTTAGTCATCTTATCTTCTAGGGTATTTCTCATATTACCTTAATTGATCGATCTCGGCCTGGAGATGAGCCAGTGACTTGCAGACTGCATTGATTAGTGGCAGGCGATAGAGAGAGACGTCCAGTCTTACATACACAGGGACGCTTCCCGCACAGGTATTGTCACTTGAAGTTGCCTGGGTGGCAAGTGGCATAGAAGTTCTTTGGCGTATGCTGCCGCTGTTGCGGAGGCATACGGCTGCCAGAGGTCATTCTTGTGGCCGTCAGCATAGTCGCAGATGCCCCGAATGACCAGACATGGGAAGTGTGAGACGATGCCAGCGGCTTCCATCTCATAGCATAAGCACTTCTGTGCGGTAGATTCGGCAAGTTTGATTCTTGTTAGCGCATCCTTTATAAGAGTGTTGCCTGACGCAATCAAGCCGTAGTGAATTCGTGGTGCGAGGGTTTCGCGCGTCGGACGGACAGCTTGCTGCGACGGCTCGCATAACTGGCAGTCTGTCCTTCCTTGCGAGTGAGGATACGTTGATTTGAACAGCCGGTCATTTTCAAAGCCCTGGTGCTTGAAGGACGGGTTGCTTGGCGTGTGCGCCGTTGCCATGTAAGGGTTAGCCTCCCACATTTCTGCCAGGATTTTGGGCATCTTGAATTCACCCCTCTTGTGTGCAGCCTCGAGTGCCGCGACGGCCGTGAGCAAAACAGAAGGGGGACTGCTCAAGGCCCCCTTTCGTTCCCAAATCTGTCCCTGCTTAGCTTTACCGAGGTCGTACTGGACGACGCCGCCACAGGCACCGTCCGGCCGGCCGACTACGACATCTCCAAGCCGAATATCGACATCTTCATTGATGCGTTCCACGTTTTCTCCACTTGCGTCTTCGGCCACGGAAAACTGAGGGATAGCACCGGCGATTCCAACTAGCAAGCCAATCTTGATGTGCGGTAGTGAAGCGATAAGCTGTGACGCTGTCACGGCGGCGGCCGTGGTTCCGTAGATGCCACTCGGGAGGGCCGCGATAACGATGTTGTGCGCGCCTATTCGGCCCCATGTATATCTATTAAAGTCTCTAACATGCTGTTGAAAGTCGGCGGGCGTGTCGTGTTGCTCATCCAGCATGGCCTCGGCAGATGCACGCTCGACTGCAAGAGCGGCGATCCAGGCAATCGCGTAAAGCTCGCAGCTGTCCAGAGCTGTTTGGCCCATGTCGACAGTCCGTCGCAAGATGACTGGGCTTGTTGGCAGGATTTATGATGTATCACCGCTCTGGAGTACAGTAAAGAAGAGGGGGCGCTGTAACGGAACCAGTCAAGAAAAGTGGTGTTGGGCCGCCGGTGCCAAACTAGAGTCAAGCTCGATAGGGCCTTCGTCCCCCGCTGATTCCGCTACAAAAGTCGCGAAAGCAACCACGATTGAGCTTCACCAAACAATAATTTTTAGTAGGGGATCGGTTTGTTATATTATATGGATGGGAGGGTTCAAGACGAGAGCGCGGAAGAAGTGGAGCCTAAGACGAGGCTGAGGCTGGATAAGACGCTCGCAGACACGCCTATTGGGTCACGTGCAGGCAGCCACTACACCTGCCGTCTACTACGCCCGCTGCCAGTTTAGTTTACTTCGACTTATTATCATTATATAACTAGTTATACATACTTGATACAACTAGTTATATATACTTCATCCGCCTTCGCCTGTAAATTTTGCTGGAAGTTGTGGAAAATGCCAACGTCAACTGTAGGCTGAGGGCGTACGAAAAAAACGTTTCCAGAGATCGTGGGCGCAATGGGCCACTTTAAGAGGGTAGTATTGATGTTCGTTGCATCGAATGACGCTTCTAAAGAGTCTCGCATGTCCAAGTTACTAAGAAATCGGCAGGTGACGTTGCGGTAAATGTAGTGGCTATGTACCCTGTACGAGCTCCGCGAGTAGGAGCAAATATTAGATACGACGATAGAAACAAACCAAATGGCTGATTCAGAAAAGCAATGAAAAGGTCTCTTTCTCCTGCACTGCCAGAAGTTGATTTCAGCACAAAAGAGTCATAAGCGGTGTGTATTTATCTGCACAAGTAAGAGCTAAACTCGATAGCCTAGGTTCTATTGACGGGGAAGTGAGCCTAGGTTCTATTGACGGGGAAGTGAGCCTAGGTTCTATTGACGGGGAAGTGAGCCTCGCTTCCCCTAGATTTTTAGTGCAAGTGGGGTAAAAGGGCCAGGGTTTTTAACACAGATTTCTTAGGACAGATAGCGGGTTAGGGTTTTCTAGGGTCAGAGTTAGGGTTATAGTAAAGGTCATAGTAAAGGTTAGGGTTTAATTTAAGGTTAGTATTTAGGTAAGTTTAAGGTTAAGGTTCTAATAAAAATCTAATAGTATAGGTTAATATTAAGAATATAGGTTAGGGTTTAGAAAATATAAGTTAGGGTTTAGAAAAATAAACTAACTATAGTCTACTAAAAGGGGTAATAATAGATATAGTCTTTAATATACTTTATATAACTAAGAAATTATTAATTAATCTAGATAAGAGATATTTAATATAGATTAATATATCTAAATTAATTAAGATTATAATCTAGTTATATATATTAGATATTAGTAGATATTAATATTAGATTAAGGTATATTTAATTACTTATAATATATATACTATCTTATTAGTAATATAATTAAGAGGATTTAAGGGTACCTTATACTTAATATAGCTAATGACCTTAAGATATACCTATTACTATATAATAGGGGACTATACTAGTTAGTACTCCTAATTAAGAGAGGCTTCTAGTACTAAAGGTGCCTATTTATTATAGTATCTAAGAAGAATATTAACCTTTATTAGAGGAGTATAGGCTATACCACTATAGGCCTATATTACTAAACTGTATAGGTATAGTTATAGATGGCTGGATACTATATATGATATTAGACTATTAGGTATAACGGGTTATATAACCTTATTAATGGCGATCTAGCCGTATAAGGCGGCGAGGAATAACTGCCGAGTATACTTGCTCTTATAATTAAGGCAAGTATAAAATAAGTCTATAAGACAAATATATAATAATACCGTATAAGCTAGGCGGTTTAAGGCGCCGACTATAATTATAAGTTTACTAAAGATATAGGCTAGGTTGAGTTTATAATTAGAAAAGACTATACTATAATTATATATATAATATACTAAGTCTATAATAAAGAATAAGGACTAGTTATAGCTAATAAGCCTAGTAACTAAGGGTTATAATTTATAATACTATATAATATATTAGGGCAGATAAAACACACACGCTTCGGAAGTTGCCCGCAGGGCAACTTCCTCTGACCAAGCCATTTCCTCACTGCAGGGTAGGTTCCGCAGCTATTTGGCCTCAACGCCGGCTGCCATCATGGCTCGCGGGTTTTTAAGTTCTTCGTCGAATTTGCGTAGGGGACCGTTTGATCGAATGCTTCCCAATCAGCATGCCAATTTTTGAGGCTTCAGAAGGTGGTTGCGATGATCTGTTATTTGGTGCGGCAGGAGCGATGAGGTTGACAGTGGTGGCAACAGCCACTCGGGCTTGCCTGCCGGCAGCCACTCTCTTAGGAAAGGCTTTAAAAATTTAAATAAAGGATTTAATTAATTAATTAATAAAAGAGCGAATAATAGATAGATAATAGATAATACTTCCTATATGTGTGTAGGTAAGCCAGCTACTTATATAAAGAAGAATCTATAGTAACTAATTATCCTAGCAACCTAGTAATAACCCTATAAGTAAGTAATTCTTCATCAAGTATCCTGCCCAACACAGTAGTATAGTTTAGTAATTAAAAATAGGTTTTTATAATTTAAGGTATTAATACCTAAGGCTAGATAATTTTATTATATATTATAGTAAAAGGTAAAAATTATATTATAACTTAATATAAAGATATATAACTCCTTATTAATTAATATATTAATATAAGCTTAAATAACTAGATAATAAATATAATTAATATAGATTAAATAAAATATTTTTACTAATTTATAAAAGATTAAAATATTAATATATTCTATCTTCTTATCTTAAATAGGTATAAAAGTTACCACTTAACTATATTTAAGCTCTACTACTAAGAAAATAAAATTATTACTCTTTATATACCTACTTATTCTTCTTATATACTCTAGCCTCTTAATATTAACTATTTTAGTCTACTAAAAAAGGTATATAAGTAATAAATTAAGGATCTTATAAAAAATAGCATTATATATATTATAAAAAAAAACTTCTTCCTTATATTTTTATTTACTTTTAATAAGTTAATTACTAAAGAAAATATCTAAAGTGGTTTTTAAAATACTAAAATTATACCTTTTAATCCTAAAAAGGTTATTTTTATATTAGATCTTAAGTTTATAATATTAAGTCTATAAAACTTATATTTAAAAATAACTAAGTCCTAGGTCTTTAAAATACTAAGTACTATAATAAAGGTAATTATATAAGCTTTTATTTTAAAAAAATAAATAACTAATTACCTAAATAACTCTCCTACTAAAAGTCTTAGTATATTTAAGAGTTTAAAGAAAGGTATAATAATTATTATATATAAGATTACTCTCTTCTATACTTAGGTATATAGCTTTTAGGTTATAAATAAACTAATTAGTAAATACTAATAAGTAAAAAAAACTAAATTATAAGTTAAAGGGTCTCTTTTTATATAAGATATAAGGGATTTATTAAATTAAATAGATATAAATAATTAAATAAAAGATAAAATATAAGCTTATAGTAGTTATAAGCCTTAAGTTAAAACTTGTATTTATTGATATAATGCCTATAGTAAGACTGGCTATAATACGTGCACTTATATTATAAATATAAAAAGTACTAAGGAAGAGGATTCTAATTAATTTTAGATAGTTTCTTATATAGTAGTTAAATTATTAATAGTTAAAGGCTATAAGGTCTAGGAAAGTAGGTGATTTACTTATCTAGGTGACTTACTTATTAACTATATTAATAATAATAAAATATAATAATATAATAAATATTATTATTTTATTATTTATTATTATTATTAATAAAACTTATTTATTATCTTAATATAAAAATAACCTTTATCTTATAATTAAGTTATYTYTATTATTAAAACTATAAAAGCTAAAGCCTTTAATTATAATTATAAAAGGTTATTTAAAGTATAATAATAAATATTATATATATCTAAATAATTAGAATTTAAATACCTCTAATAAGAAATAAAAAATATATATAACTAATAACTAGTAATTATAAAATACCTTATTACTTAATATATACCTACTTATTATTAATAAACTAAATACCTTATTAAAGCCTATAAGAATTTTAACTAAAGTATTAATTTTCTTATTAAAACCTTATATAAAGATATTAAATTATATTTAATAAATAATATAAATAACCTATTATACCTTTATATTACCCTTATTTAAATAATAAAATAAAAAGAATAAGATTATAATATAAAAGTAGCCTTAATAGCCTATTATTAAATATAAGATTTTATAAAAAAGAAATAACTTAATAACTTACTTATTATAATAGCCTATATAACCTTTAGGTTCCTTATTATAAAGTATAATAAGGTACTAGCCTTAATTAATAAGCCTTAAGACCTTTATTAATACCTACCTCTATTTAATAAGAGTTATTCTTATATATATTATTATAAACTTCCCTATATATATTAATTAAGAGAGATAATTTTTATAATTAGTAGTAATAGGGTTATTAACTAAGACCTTATATATACCTATTAGTAGCTTTAATAACCTTTAATAAGAAAACCCTATCTTTTTTACTTCTTTTAATATCTTTTTTATTAAAAAAAGGGACTAATTATATAATAAGATATTAAAGAACCTCTTTATTAAATATAAGACCTAGATATTATTTATAACCTCTATAATTAACTATAAGGTATTATTAATTATAAAGTAAATATATTTATTATATTAATACTTAAAGAAATTATAATACTATCTTTATTATTATTAATATTATCTAAGATATTAAAAATATTATAATTATTAATAAGTAGTTAATAAAACCTTTAAAATACCTAATTTCTTTATTTTAGTATTTATTAAATAAGAATACTTATAGAGCTAGCTAGATAAAAGCTATTATTAGCCTAAGATAACCTTTATCTAGTAAGAGAAATAAGATTCTAAAGAATATATTAAAAATATATTTTTTAAATAAATTAATAAGTATTAAGAGTAATTAGCCGGCTTACTAGGTAGCAGTATTATATATAAGTATATATAGGTGTGATAAATAGTATATAAGGTTTTTTTATAGTATATTTCCTAATAATACTTTAATTTCTATAGTAAACCCCACTAAATGTGAAGTCACTAGTAAGCCCCACCTGTACAAAATCACGTGCTGCTGTCCGGCTAGCAAGAATATACTGTGCGACTAGTAGGACTCTATTTTTAATATTATACCTAGTATTATTTTCATTAGTATATCTATTATTAATTTCAAGATAATATTTATTATTATATCTACTATTACTATTATTACCACTATTATATCTACTATCTTCCTTATTTATATTATAACTACCGTAGTTCACGGGTAAGTGGGCCACACAGGTGAGCGGGCCACTTGATTTTACACCTTAAATACGATTTTTTAAAAATTTATAATTCTTTTAAATTACTTCTAAAATACTATCTTTTTATTCTATAAGCTTTTAACTATAAAATATATACTATATTAAATCCCAGAAAATTCCAGAATTCTCCTATATAGGTAGATAGGAAAAGTAGGTACCGCGTGTCTCCACGTTTCCTATCTACCTATATAGGAGAATTCTGGAATTTTCTAGGATTTAATATAGTATTTATATTAGAGTTATAAAGTTATAGATAAAATATCTATTATTTTAAGCTTAAAACTAAGGTTTTATAATTATTTAAAAAATCGACTTTAAGGTGTAAAATCAAGTGGCCCGCTTACCCGTGTGGCCCACTCACCCGTGAACTACGGTAGTACTAAAATACCCTTATAGACTTAATAATTTATAAGGTATAGAATTAGACTATATAACTACTATTAAAATAGATATACTTTATTAAATAAAACTTAACCTAATTAGGGTCTAACTTATTTATAAAGACTTTAAAGATCCTCTTATAATAACCCTTATAGTATTATTTCTTAAATAGTCTAGTAAGCCCTAGAGGCTATTTAGTATTAATAAACCAGCTAGACTTCTTAAAAATACCAACCCTCCTAATTAGTATAATATATACTAGGGGTACTACCCCTATTATAACTACTAGTATATACTATACTATAAGTGATGTGGCTAGATTAGCTACCCTAATATTAAATATACTACTCTAGAATAATATATTAACTACCTTAGGCCTTATATAGTAGATCTACCTATATATCTAGCCTAGCTAAAGAGAATACACAGTATACTATACTACCTTACTATAAAGGAGTAATCTCTTATTAGACACCTTAGATTATAAATATACTACTATAAAAATAAACACTAAGTAGATATATAATTACTATATAAAATAGCAACTAAATATCTAGTAATAATACTAAGCCTATAAAGTAAGTAATAGCCTATAATAATAACACCTATTTAGATATAACCCACTACCTAGATAGAAATATAACTTATACTATATAATATATAGTAAGGGGAATTAGAGGAGGATATACTTTTTAAATATACCACTATTCTAGCTCTTAGCCTAGTAGTCTTATATATTATAGTCGCCACTGAGGATAAAGAGCCTAGGATAAGCTAGCTATTACTTAAGAAATACTATTAGTATACTACTATTACTTCCCTATAAGTAGACGACTATACTATGGGAATAGAGATAAGAAAAACCTTATAATCTTTTAGGTAAATATAGCTAAGATTGCCTTTACCTATAATTATATATTTATACTAGTTGATATAGAAAAATATAATATAGTTTTATTATAAAAGCTATAGATAGAGACTAGAAACTTGTATTATCTTACTAAGATATACCTAGCCTATAATATATTCTCCCCTATTAATAGTTAAGAGAATAATAATACCTAATTATAAGTTATAATATATATCTAAAGAGACTACTCTCTTTAGTCTAACTAGCTATATCCTAGGCTAATATATAATATCCTCTAGATTATTATTAATAATATAGTTATTATTAACTTTTACTATTAACTTAAATTTAATAAGGCGTTTAAAATACTCCTCTACTAGGATGCCTTTTTTTAGTACCTAATAGTATTATACCTAGTAAACCGGCTATTTTATATAATATAGGAAGTGTTACATGTGCACTGCCAGTACTGACGGCAGTCACGTGCACACTGCCGCCATTATATAGATTCGCTAGCTAGCACAGAGAGATTGGAAGAGCAACCAATTCATTACCATTATCTGCATATATAACAGTAGTGGGGCTTGTACAAATGCGATCCTGTTGACCACTGACCTGGTTAAAGACAGAGGCACGTTAGGAATAACGTGCTGCCAGGCATCATTGACGATAACCTCGTCAGTACTGGCGGACCCCTATAGGGAGGTCTAACAAGTATAGTAAATAATTTAAAAGTAAATTAATACTTAAAATACCTATCTAGTAATTATATAAAGCTAGATATTATAATGTAAGACTAAGATTAAGGTCTTAAAGCTAAAAAAATATATAAAAGTTAATATTAAACCTAATATGAAATTTATTAAAGTTATAGAGGTCTAAAATATATAGTCTTAGTTAAAGAGGTAACTACTAGGTATTATAAGTAGCCTAATAATTAATATAAATAAATTTAAAGAGTTTAAAGACTTAAAAGTCAAATAATAGTAAATTTTTAATATCTATATTTTATTTATTATTATTATAAGGTAGTTAAAATAAGGGTACGTGTTTAAGTAGGCTAAACGGAAAGGGGGGGTGACTGGTAGGTAGGTGGCTAATATTATCTATTTAGGGTTAAGAGTATAGAATAGGTAGGTATAAATTGTAACGGGCTGAGCCCGGAAGCAGCTCGGTCGGCACTCTCGCCGTGATCCCGGCCATCGTGGCCGGGGTCCGCCAGCAAGCGAGATTGCGTCGGACGAGCTCAGGAGCGGAGCTCCCTGAGCTCTCCTTTCTCCTTTTTCTTCTTCTTCTTTAGCTTTATAATACTCGTAGTAGTCACCTAGCTAGGTTATTAATATACTTAGCCTGGACCGTTATATAAATCTATTATAAGAACTTCCCTTTATTAGTAATTACTTATTTAAGTATATAAGCCTTAGTTTTATTAAAAATAGGAATATTATCTCTTTAAATACTTTATAATTTAAAAAGATAGTATTTTAGCCTTACCTTTAAAAAAGTTATAATATTTATTATAATAGTAATATAATAAATAATACTTTTATAAGACTAAACTAAGGAGCTTAAGGTAGTAAATAAGTGACTTTCCTAGTATTATTATATAAAAAAAAAATAACTATAAATAGGTAGATTTCTTACTCTAGAGGCTAGTAAAAATTTAGCCACTAAATTATAAGAGAAGGGTAAAAGAAAATATAATAAGTCTATAAGTCTTAGTCTATTAATATAATATAAGTTATATTATTAGTACTATAGAAATTATAATAAAATAGGTTATAATTCTAGAATATATAAAAAACTAATAGAAATTACTTCTTTAGAAGATTTTAATTAGTTTTTATTATTTAGATTTTATATAATTAAGTTTTAATATATTATATATTATAAGGTATAGGGAGGTGGCCTACTTACTTAGGTGGCCTACTTATTTATAAAGTATATTATAGGTATTATATTATTTAACCTAAAAAGTATCTTATTATTACTAGATATTAGGTTATAAATACTACCTTATATTAAAAGAGCTAATAAGCTACTATAACTATAGGTTCTAAAAACCTTAAATAACCTAATTAAGGCTACTTTATAGATTAATTTTATTAAAAGGTATATAAGCCGTTATTAAGGAAGCTCTTTAATATTAATTTTAGTTATAATAGATTAGTTTTTAAAGGGTATATATAGAATTATATATACAATAACTCTTTTAAAAGTAAAGAACTAGTTACTCTAAGAGGTAAATATAATACTAAGTAAGTAGTATAGAGCTTAAAAAATATATTTATTTTAAGGTAAAAGTATAACTAGTATTAAAGGATAAGTACTTTAAGATTAAAATAATATAGATAAGTAGATAATATAAGAGAATTATTAAATAGAAGGCTATAAACTAACGTCAGCCACCCACTTCTCGGCACCACCCACTTCTCGGCAGGGTCAACGCATTATAAAGCCACTACGGAACTGCTTCATAATAAATGTAAAGAGAATTCAATTTATATAAAAAAAATACCAAACAGTAGCTAAAAGCCTAAATATATCACTTATCTGACAGTTAGATAATAAGATCGCCTATATTGCCGTTTAATTGCCTATCTAGCTGTCTATGTGTGTTCTTAACCTCGATAACTTAAATAAATAAAGTATTTAGATTAGTAATGACTTTTAAATGTTTTTTAGGCTTTGTAATCTTTATTTATGCCTTTAGCCTCTGAATTTGGGCCTTAGATATGGTAATTCGGGCTCGTTGGATATCAAACTGCTTCTGAATTTTCTACTGTATCAGCCGGGTCTCTCACAGCCCGGGAGATGGCCGAGAATAACTTAAAAGAAGCCGCTGAAGATCCTTTCTATTTACTGGTGTGTTGATCACTGGATTCGCTTTCTTAGGTGTTTTTTTAGGCTCTAAAAGGCCTGTTTTTAATGTTGTTTTTACTGAGTTAATAAATAAGTCGCTTATTAATAGCTTGGCTAGGTTAATTGGCTAAAGTCCTAACTTTTACCACCTAGAAGTTATATTCTTTTTTAATAATCTGTCTTTCCTTGTTATTATATAATATTTAAGAAAAATTCTTTTCTTAACTAGCGAGGATTTATTATTAATAGGCTATTTTCTAAGTTCTTTTTAATAATAAGACTTAATAGTACTAAATACGCCTATATTAAGAGGCTGAAGAATATAAGAGCTATAAGCCGGTAGGAATAAAGTAAAAATGTTATTTTAATAATATTTACTTAAGAATTTAGTTATATAATGGCTTCTATGGCCATTAATAATTAATAATCGCTGTTAGTCTCCCTTAGGCTTTATTTATAGAATAAAGATGTTTTTTAGTTAATAAATAGTAATTTAATTACTCGTCTAGCCTTATGAAGAAGCCTTAAAAAACCAGCTTTTAAATGGCATTAAGTCATTAGGGAACTATTATTATTAAACGTTCTATCCCTTGAAGATAACTAGCGGGCTAAGTGTCTTTCTAGTGGCTAAGATATACTTGAAAATTGTGCTTTAAAACCGTTGACTAGACTGTTTCTTTATTATAATTCTCTTCTAGGAAGATCTTAGTACTAGGCCGCTCTCCTAAAGCCTTATTACAAGCCCTGTTTCGTCTATATTATATCGATTTATTGGTGGGATTTCTTTAATAGTGTGGATAGTTAATAACTTGAAGAAATTCTAAATAATATTAGTTGATATACTATTAATATATTAGAAATCGAGCCTCTTGCCTCTTAAGGTCTTAATCTCTGGGTTTTAAAGTAAAAAGCCTTATAACTAGTTCTTATTAATATTATCTTCATCGCCGTTAAGGCGAGTAAGAGTTCTAGCTATCTTTTAGACCTACTTGTATGTTGGTAGGTTACTAATGGCGTCTTAAATTAGGATCTATAAGACTAAATGTTTCTCTTGAGCAACTAAAAGGCGCTATATCGCCTTAAATACGTTTTTTTATTATGTTCTGCCTTTTAAACACTCTTATATTGTTAACTGAAGCACTCCTTATCTCTTTGCCGCCTGTGCCTGGCTCACGCCACTAGAAACGTCTGAAATTGCATTTTAAAGAGATTCTTCTGTATATTTGACTATCTTGTGTATATATAATAAATTTGAAGCCAAAATAATTATTATTGCGCGCAAAATCGCGGTTCTGGTAGGGGAGGTTGGGTGTGGAAGTGGCGCGAATTACCCTGCCGAGAAGTGGGTGGTGCCGAGAAGTGGGTGGCTGACGTTAAGGAATAAGAGGAGGGGTCGGCGATATAGTGTGTATAGCAAGCCCGGCTATAATTTACAAACCTATTAAATTAATAGGAAAATATCTAATGAAGAGGATACTAGTAAAAATTAATTGATTCTTTATATTGTGGTTGTTTTTTAGTAGAATCTTTACGAGACATCAGTGTTAGGTGAGCGGCTCGCTATGTTGAGCGACCCGCTATGCACATACGTTACTTTAAAATTATAATTAGCTTATAGAAGCAGCCTAGGTATTACATATCTTATAAGCGCTTATTATAGCTATAGCTACATAGTGTGTTCGGGGGAAATCGCTGCCACAGACCTCGACGATTTGACCAAATGCACAAGTACACGAGAGTTAATGCCACTCTGCAAAAAGTGGCCGTAATGTGCCACCGCACGGATGGGCCGATGACACGCTTCGTGTCCGTTCCAAGAGGTCTGATTCCCTAGACGGTTGACCGCAGTGACATATTTGCCGTCGGGTTTCGGTGCAAACAGCCTTTGCGGGAGAGCCCGGCGCAGTTGGATCTGTATGCTTTGGCCAAACGTGCTAGATGCCGTGGCGGCTGCTAGCGTCGGAAGCCAAACCTTACCCGACTCTGGTAGAGGTCTAATTGTTATAACTGCTCTCTTCTGATTTGCTTAGAGAAGCATGGCCTGGTATGCCGCCTAATTTGGTAGTAGGGGTTAGGACTTATTTATTCAGATATTTAAATATTACTAAATTTGACATTAAATTTATATTTAAAGACATTATCTTAGGGCATGATAATCTTGCCATTCTTGATACCAGCGAGGAAATTAGTATCCTTCTTGCCTATAGTAGTGATCCAGTTGATCAGCCCAACCACGATTGGTTCCAGAGACACCCCGAGGGCCAGCGGGTCAAGCTGATCATCCAAGACGGTCCTGCTCGTGCACTCGGACGTTATGTTCCCGGCAAACGCATCCCTCGTGAACTTGACAACGTCGCCAACGAAGCCCAACACCGCCGTGGTACCGTGGCCGCCAGCAGCATAGTTTGTAAACTTGACGGTCGCGCCAAAGTCGCACCACGATTGGCGGAGCGTCGCCGCGGGACCATATGGCACAATCTCGTCGTACTGCGCGTGGTA
>JANAKD010000187.1:0-30221 GCA_027627215.1 Lecanicillium saksenae | reverse complement strand
TCGGTCGGGAGGACAAAGTCGCGCGTCATGCTCTTGATGACCACGGTCTGCTGAACATCCTTTTGACCAAAGTAGACGCGCTCAGGCTGCACAATGTTGAAGAGCTTCATGCACACAGTGGCAACACCGCGGAAGAAGGTCGGCCGGCTTGCGCCCTCGAGGACTTCGCTAACGGGCGTGATGGTGACGAAGCTGCCCTTGCTGTCAATCTCTTGGCCGGGGAAGCCCGACGGGTACATCTGGTCAGTCGTTGGCGCGAACACGGCGGAGATGCGACCGAGGTTGTTGCCGTCGTCTGCTAGCTCCCTGTCGAGCTTGGCGAGCGCTGCCGTGTCCGTCTCCCAGGTCACCGGGTAGGACGACAGGTCCTCCTTGATGCCGAATTGGGCCGGGTTCACGTATATGCTGACCACGACGTGGTGGTTCTCCTTGGCCGCGGCGCGGATGAGTGCGAGGTGGCCTTCGTGTAGGGCACCCATGGTGGGAACCAGGCCGACGCTGTGCTGGCTCAGTGTATGTGGCTTGCGCCATCGTCGAACCGCGTCGACCGTTCGTAGGACTCGGATCGATGTGGACGGAAGCTTCTCCACAGACGATGTCGAGCATACCGTCTGAGCGAAAATTCGAGATCGGGCGGCATTGGAAGCCACACGTGCCACCAGCTGAGGGCGACCGAGTGCGGCAAACATGGTCGGTATTTTTGCGCCGTGAGGGCGGGGGGAAAGAGAAAAGGAAAGTCGCGAGAATTAGGACAGTGGGGGCATTGATGTACTTATATACCTCAATTCACACCGCATGATCCATTATTCCTCTTTTCGGGAGTTTTATGTGAAATGGGACAGCTTAATGATGTCGTGACGATATCTGCCGCGGAGTTTTGGGGATGGCTTTGGAGCTGGATGGAGAGCTCCAAGATGACTCAGCTAGTCGCCTATGCCAACGGCACAGGCAGCTTTACCACCATTCATTCTACAAACCGTGGGACTATATTGGGCCTGCAGATAGATAGAATAAACTCTCATCTAGTTTTTCAATGGAGATGGAGTAACATCTAGGCGTGTACAGCTTGATTTCTAGCAGCGTTGTCGATCACCTGCCAGTATAAATCCGAGGCCCCGAGCTGTTCCAGCCCCAATTAGTTTATTTATACCATGATTAAGAAATTCTCGAATCCGACATATAATTGACGTGAATCATTCATTATCTATCTATTAATACCGCACCTAGATGCAAATTATACAAAACAAAAAATAATATCTAGCCCAAAACGCCGGGAGATGAGAGCAGGCAACGGACAACCGCCAACTGAGAGTTCTAATTGATGTCTAAGCCATGCCACCAGCGCCGGCACCCTGCTTAAGCTTGCTCCAGCGTGTAAAGAGGCCAACAATAGTAGCAACACCAGTAGCAGCAATGCAAAGAGCAAAGACAACCTTGAGACCGTGCATGTAACCGTCAATAACAACGGGGATCTGATCAGCGGGGAAGGCCTGGCGGATGTTGGTTGCACCAGTAAGAATGAGAGTGCCCTTATCGATAGAGGGGGCGCGCTGCATTACATAGCTGACCATCTGATTAAGGAAAGCAGACTGAGCAGCTGAAACGAGGAAGGCACCTCCAAGACCCTGGAAGAATAGAAGCATACCAGTTGCAGAGGCCAGGTCCTTGGGTTCAACCGTGCCCTGGACGGCGATCATAGGGAGCTGGAAAGCAGTACCCCAACCGGCGCCGGCAACAATCTGGTAGCCAATCCAAGTACCGGTGGAGGTGTTGACGTTGAAAAGGAAGAGCAATCCGGCACCGATTGTGGCGACAGCACCGCCACCGATGAGGAGAGGCTGGTAGTAGCCAGTAGCCGAGACAATGCCGCCGCTAGCGATTGTAGAAATGGTGACAGCAATGATGAATGGAAGGTTGCGGACACCACTAATAGTAGGGCTGGCGTTATGTACCGACTGGAAGTAGACAGGGATGTAGTAGATAGCGGCGAAGAAGCCACCAGCGAAGATGAAGCTGTAAATCATGGCGACAACAAGGGTGCGGTTCTTGACCAGGTGAGGCGAGACCATGGATCGCTCGCCCTGGAAATACTGGAGAACAACCCAGGCTCCAATGATGGCGACGAAGCCGACGAGAAGACCAATGACGGTGGAAGAGTTCCAAGCGTGGGCGGTGCCACCATACTGAACAGCGAGGATGTAGGTGATGGTAGCGCCCATCATGAGAACAACGCCGAGAGGGTCAGTCTGGAGAATCTTCTCTTTAAGAGGAGCTTCTTCTGGGACAGCGGCACGAGGAGTCTGGAAGAAGAAGAAGATGACAGCAGCGGAGACGGCACCAATGGGGAGGTTGATGTAGAAGCACCAGCGCCAAGAGACGTTGTCGGTGAAAGCGCCACCCAATAGAGGGCCGATGACACTAGCGAGGCCATACGAAGCACCCAAGATACCAGTGAAGGCGGGGCGCTTCTTAGGCGGTGCAGAAAAGGCAATGATGGTATAAGCGCCAGCCCCGAGACCAGCCGCGCCAAGACCGGCGATGGCACGACCCGTGATCAGGGCCTCAGCATTAGGGGCAGCCCCGCAAATGGTAGATCCCAGCTCAAAGATGAAGATGGCAATCAAAAATGATGTCTTTAGAGGGAAGTACTTGTAGATTTTACCCCATGTAGACTGGAACGCGCCGACGGTCATGAAGAAAGCAGCACCATACCAGCCGACCTTGTCGAGACCCTTGAATTCTTCGGTAATTTTGGGGATAGCAGTCGCGACAATAGTCTATCAAAGTTAGTAACGGCTCTGCAAATGTGGGGTGATGAGAAAAACATACCATATCAAGTGCAAGGAGGAAGATAGCAAGAACCAGTGCAACAACGATAAAGATGAGCTTAGTACCGGAGGGATATTCATCTTCACTCGTTTCATCAGTCTGATCCACAGCCGCCTCCGTGTCAGATTCTGTCTTGCCGACAGAAGAGTTGCTGTCAGGAATGTTCTTCTCGAGCGCATGATCCTCGCCGGCCAGTGTTGAAGTAGTTGAGGTCGCCCAACCCGGTTCGCGGGGCACCTCGAGGGTGTTTCGTGCCGATGTCATAGTGTCACTCGACGTCGATATCCGATATACTTAATGTAAAAAAAGTGACTTTGCAGTATAAAGCTCAGATGGAGAAAACAGGCAGTGCTATAGGTGGTTGTTATCGTTTAGGCGTGGAGATTGTGATGCTGCTAGAACTACATGACAACAGGCGAAGAGGAATGGCTTAATATAACAAACCGATCTCAAGCCTGCGAGTCCAATTTTGCAAAACAACCCCCCCCCCCTACCGCAAGCATAACGCGGAGCGCAGTTTGCGGCAGTATCCCCAAATGGACAATGTCGGAAAACTCTGCGGGCAGGCTCGCCGGTCGTAGTCGGTGCTAATCCAAACAATAACGGACGCTTGCGAACCCGAGAACCGGGCTAAAGTCCATGTAAGTCCGCCACCAACCAATGCCTGAGTGAATCACAGTGGGCGGGGCCGCAAAAAAGAGCGACTGGTACGGCGTGGAAGCTCCGCCATTGGTGCCAGCGAGCCCACAAGGCAACGCGTTATGCTAAGCGAAGAGTCAGCACGTTATGGGC
Source organism: Lecanicillium saksenae (assembly GCA_027627215.1). Taxonomy (NCBI): domain Eukaryota; kingdom Fungi; phylum Ascomycota; class Sordariomycetes; order Hypocreales; family Cordycipitaceae; genus Corniculantispora; species Corniculantispora saksenae. The sequence goes on along the minus strand of JANAKD010000187.1, from coordinate 26,600 downwards.
AAGGCTTGCGCAGGTTTCTGGATGCGAAACAACACGTGGAGAAGGCTTGAAATCACTCCGCAGCCTGTCCGAATCACATTCACGGAGTCGTTAAGAGACGTGTAGGTACATGTAGTTGCATACTTGCTATGTTCAGGCTTTGTCCAAGATCTCACATCTTCGCCCTGGCGCATTCCTATTTGTCTTGGCTTCAACGCAATGCAGAAAGAAAGAGTAATACCGTATCCGTATCCCTACTCCTACCATATTCAACGTGGCTGTGCCCCGAACAAACCTGCGGCTCCTTGTTCCCTTAGAATAAGGCTGCTATAAAGAGAACAAGGCCTACAACTGTGCCTCTCCCCTTTGTTTAGTGGAGCGGCCAGTGGAGTAGCTCTCTGTATCCGTACGTTGTCGGAGCTTGCGGACATTGGCTGAATAATAGCACTGTAGTTTTTCGCACTTATTAACTAGTTGCCGTAGGGCTGATACTTGGCAAGCGAAGCTGCTGGACCAGTGGGGGCTGGCCACAGATGAGCGTAGACGACACTGTTTTAACAAGCTGTCAGACTTGCCGGGTGACGTGCGCCATGGGGCTGATGGCTCTGCGGATGTCGCCATCCTCGCCGCAAAATTCACCCTGCCACACTGTACTTGGCTGCTTCGCCATGGAGCGCCGCGGAGCTCAATCGTCATGCGGACTTGCTTAAAACTTGCCTAAAGGGGTTCCCGGTGCGCTGAAGTCCATGAACGAAGTGTGAGCTGATATACGTCCTCGACTCTGGTAGACCGCCGCGGCGGACGACTCCAAGACTCGCGCCGTCAAGTCTGGGCCTCCCTGGAGGCAGGAAAGAAAGATAATCTCTGCTAGGAACCCAAGAGATGGTACACCGAATTCCCCTGTCATCTACAGTTGAAGATAAACGTAAGAAGATCATTTGTACTCTGCATCGCATGTCGGCATTTGGAATGTGCCGATAGGCTCGCCATCTCCGGGCTGGTCCGGCTTACCCTTGACTTCTACGTCACTACATACCCCCAAGTTGTACCAACGTGAGAAGCCGTAGTATGCTTTCTTTCCACAAGCTTTAGAGAATCCACTCTCTGGACTGGGAGCCAAAAATTCGCGCCAAGAAAATTCTGGCACCGGCAGCTGCTTCTCCGTTTTAGTCACCAGTGAAAGAGGGCGACTGGAGGTCGAGGACACCAAAGCCATCTCTGGATCCCGCTGGTTTTACGCAGCGTGGAGGTGTCAATGAAAAAACCGGAACTCTATGCAAGCCTGACTATAAGACGCTGCCATGTTTAATTTGACTCCGGACAGATATTCATTTGTCACCCCGCATCACTGCAACATCAGATCACTCCATTGAGCAGCACCCATTAGCCCCACCGAAATCTGAGAATCATGCACACAGACAGGCCATCTCAGTCGCCACGTCTTTTGTGCAGCGGCTTGAGTACCATGCACAAAAAGTGTGGCTAGCAGCTGCACAATCAAGTATAAAAACAGCGCCATGGTTTATATAAACCAGAGCTACATCGGCGTTCTTGCGGTTGCACGTGGTGGGCGTTACGCGTTGATTGAGTCTCAATGCCCCGAAACGGCTAGGCTGTGGACCGTATAAGTGGAATTTGAAGATGCTGCATTCTAACAACTGGATTGAACAAGGAGGGGAATCCGAATATAAAAAAATACCCGAATTTTTAATTAGTACTGGAAGAATGTTCCTACCCGCATCAAAGAAATCAAAACAATTTCTACGCGTTGTATAGAGACTTTCTGCAGATTCAAAACCACACAATCTTACGAAAATGGACTCGGCCATGTATACGGAGGAGCGACGCATCGCTTCCCTCGCGGTACATTACGCTTCTCTACTCACCAAGTCTGTTATGCGGTCAATCACGCATATATCGAAGAATGACTCTAGTCCCGTTACAGTTGCGGATTTTGCTGTTCAATGTCTGCTCATCGGCACACTCAGCCAAGCATTCCCCAGGGACAGCTTCCTTGGGGAGGAGAGCGCGGCAGCTCTCCGAGCCGACGAAAGCCTTCGCCAGCAAGTCTGGGAATTAGTCTCTTCTTCCAGAGCCATGTGTATAGCAGGAGATGAACCTTCAGCTATGATTCAACCCTCATCACCGGAGCAGATGATGGAATTCATAGACCGCGGTGGTCTTGGCACTGGCGGACGGAATGGGAGAACGTGGATTATGGATCCAATTGATGGCACTGCAACATTCATTGAAGGCGGCCAGTATGCTGTGGCGGTGGCACTCATCGATAATGGAAAAGAGGTCCTCGGCGTGGTGGGCTGCCCAAACCTGACCCCGAATCTTGACCATATCCATACTGCACCCGTGCACAAAGAGGGCAATGGGTTCATGGTTTCGGCTGTTCGCGGTGATGGTGGCGTGCTTGTACAGCCAATCACTACTGGCAAGCTTCCTCCCGGCCAGTTCATACCATCTCAGCGGCTACCATCAGAAGATCCACTGTCGCCCGCCACTTCCGCAGACTTGAACTTTGTCGATTCCAAACTAGGAGAAGACTATCATATGAAGAAGGCAGTGCAATTCGCAGGGTTGCTAGGCTGCACCCACTTTCCCGGAACCGAGGTATGGTCAACGCAGATCAGGCTCATCATCATTGCCTTGGGGAAAAACGGCAAGAACAATATTCAGATTAGAATTCCCCCACAAAAATCTGGAAAGGGCGAAGAGGATCCAGAAAACTACATCTGGGACTATGCTGGCGCTCATCTTATACTTCAAGAAGCTGGTGGCCTGGCATCAGATCTTGACGGAGCGGAGCTTGATTTCGGAACTGGCAGGCGCCTGTCTGCCAACTGGGGTTTGGTCGTTTCTTCTGATGCAAGTCTGCGCAGAAAATTACTCAGCCAATTCAGAGAATTTTTAGAGCTTTAAAGAGGAATTCATAAATAGTACGCATTCGCTATAACAGATAGGTCGGTTATGCTCGTTTTGACAGTGGGGCCGATCTGACAAAGGCGCGACTTGTTAAGCAATTTAATAATGCGACTTTCCCATTCCCCATCGCCCAAACTCCGCCAGATACTCACTTTACATATTATTTGTCAACTTTGCGTTGATTTCGGTTGATTTATCGCATAAGAAATACGCCGGGCTGATATCTGACTTTGATGTTTCGATACCGGATACCGCAACAACTCGACGGCTACGCAATATGAGTAGCACTGCCCAAAACTCCATCCAGGAGCCGCCGACCTTGAGCGCCAGCGCGTGGATCGCTGAGAACGAGACACTCGTTTCACGAAACGGACATCATATTTCTTACCGAAGACGAGGTCGCGGTCCAACTGTACTTTTGCTGCATGGCTTTCCAACTTGGTCGTATGACTGGGTCGGCGTGGCCAAGGACCTTGAAGCTGACCACGACGTCGTGACGCTTGACTTCCTCGGCTATGGAGCATCTGACAAGCCAAGCCCTTACAACTATTCTGTAGACAAGTCTGCTGATATAATAGAGGATGTATTTGCTCTATTGAAAATATCATCGTCTCATCTGGCTGCGCATGACTACGGTGGCATCGTCGCTCAAGAGCTTCTTGACCGACGTCGGTCCAAGCGGCTCCCATTCAGCATCAAGACAGTCGCCATATGTAACAGCGCTATCGTCTATAGTGCTTACCGACCGACTATTCTACAACGTCTCCTTGCCGTGCCGTACCTTGGCGCATTTCTAGCTCGCAATACGACTACTGACCTCCTACGCAAGGGCTTTGAAGGAGCATGGGGTAAATCTGCCCCGATCACAGATGAGCAGTTCGAGAACCTTTGGCACGGCATCTCGTTAAAGAAGGGTTTCGCTATCTCACATCTTCTCATTGGATATAATGCCGAGCGAGCAATTCATTCCGAGCGCTGGGAGGCGGCGCTGGCAGCGTGGGATGGGCCTTTGCATCTCATTTGGGGGCTTGATGATCCTGTTTCGGGGCAGCACGTTCTCGACCTAGCAGTTGAGAAATATCGTCGAGTTTCTGTGACGCGACTGGAAGGTGTTGGACATTTTCCACCTGATGAAGCACCGTTGGCTGTATCAAAGGCAATCCGAGCTGCAGTAGCAGCCGCAGATCACGAAGGATAGTTTGACTGAAACAAAACATGTGTATCAGACAAAAACAAGTTTTCCTGATTATGAATGGGATTCTTTAGATTTAGAGGGGTATAGCTAGTAGTCGGGAACATTTTCGACCCCTACTTTTTTCGGAAAGACTTGTTGTCGTGTGGCTCGTTGATAAATTTCTGTGACTCGAACCTAAATGTTTGGCAATCGTCGCGTTAGTGCCTGCCCGGGGAGTAGTCCGCAAAGTACGCGGTGAATGAAACGTATATTGGTTAGAAATGAAATATCCGTTGTAAATTGAGCCATGATAGAGCAAGGCTTCATAGAGCTGCGAGTGATGGTGAGCTACAAAGCGGACAGTATCTTGAACCTTGATACTGCCCTTTTATTTGTGTGTAATGATCTCTAGCCTTTGGGATACACAGTTTTCATTTATAAATTATGCGATGCTGTTGAGATAATACTGGATTGTGTTGATATCACCGCGTCTGGCCTTGTATTACCCCGCGCTTTGCGCAGGGTAATTTTCTTTCAGCTTCAGTCTCACATTTGCGGTATCTTTAAGAAATTCACCAAAACGCCATAATCTCGCTGTAAACCCCATATTTTACTATAATGGGAGACGCGCTGATCGCAAACCTACCTCAAATGTCCGAAGTCGAGGGGATATTTTTGTCTGACCGCAGTAACACTGGCCCAGCCTCGCGTTCCCAGAAAGTTTATTGGTTACTGATAAAGCACCTCTTGGCCCTAGATTCCTGCGGCATGTTCCGCACTAGTGAGTTTGCTTAAATTCGGGATCTGTCCATTATGCTGTCAGGCGTTAACGGTGCTGCATTACCCCTTTACCCACTCCTGCCACAGTTAGAAAGCTCTCTTCCGCAATGGGGCTGTCGTATGCAGAAGTTTGTAAACATATCTTTGGATCAGCACTTACAATACAGTAGACTCTGAATCTTCAATTTGCTAAAGAATGGAGTACTGCGGACAAGTTCCGTCTCGGGTATCAGCTTTCTAATTGTGTTTGACGGCAGTGCGACAAAAATGAAACCTCAATATTGCTGTCAACGTGACCGAGCAGCGGCGCTCGGGCGCTCAGACTGTAAATATAATAATAATAATAATAAAAACAATCTTGACAAGATCATAAAAATAACTCTCACTCTCTTGGCTCCCCTTCCTGGTATTCTCTGTATCGCTGGAACTGTACTCATTGACGTGGATACCTTAGTTATCGGCCTACCCATCATTTTCGGCTTGGTTTTCATTACGGGCCTGTTCCTTCTCCTCATTTTACCAATTGCTGCGGCTCTTTTTGGTAAGCATGCTTGAGCTGTTGAATGTCGACGTCCACCTACCTTTTTAGTACCTGTTGCTCCATTGGCGCTGCCCCCTATCATTATTGGTCCTTCCGTTCCCGTGCTCCTCGAGGCTGTCGTTAGCAGCATCCATGACGCTGGACTTGCGGTGAACGCAGTCAACCCCATGTTTGCCCGCAGCTAATGCATGCATGAATTCCATGCTGGTTGGATGAGTTGCATTGAACAACCTCAGCCACTACTAAATAATCGTTTCGCTTTTTCTGTGGGCCTAGTGCCCGGTAGTGCTTGAATCACGTTCAGTCACCTACGGCTACAGAACAGCTTGCTTCTCGGTTTAACAGCTGTATTACTAGTAGTCAAAAATATTCCAATAACTTCTTCGAATTTTAACTTGTGCATTTGATCCCTTTATGTGAGACTCTTGGTCAGTGTTGCGAACAAACCCATTTCCGTCGCTGAAATAATGGTTTCCGCTCTCCTGAGGGGTTGTACGTAAGGCAGTGAACTAATCCACAGAGTCTTGCGCATCGCCCCATCACTGAACTCTTAGCGAGGTCTTCGTAAGCCGCCCGAGGTCAAGCGTGAACCGTCGGTATTCCTGCGCATGGCGATCAGGTGTGTGGTTTAACTAACCGAGTGGAGCAACATTGTGAAGCTTTCATTAACTCTAACCCGCAAGCCTATTTCCGCATGCCATTATTGGCTTGGCTACTGATTAAGAATCACGCCTGATTCGTGGTTGCTCGACGATGTGATGCTACTAGTTCTGGGCTCCCCGCAAACTGGCGTTCGCGCTGTCACAGAAATGGAAGGTGGACGAATTCGGGAGGCAGCTGGCCACAAAATCGACAGGGCACGCTGGCTTCGCTTTCGGCTAAAAAAGCTTGGCATTTAGCCATGAAAACGACGTTGTCACAACCCAGTCACATACCCATTATTTGTTGTCAAATTATGTTGGGCTTCTTCTAAGTTCGTCGATTATGATTGCTGCCGTTGCTGAGCACGCAGATGGTTTTTACGACGAGCACTGACCCTGCAGGATGATCTAGCACCACAATGCAGAAAGCGGCAGAGAGAGAAAAGGAAAAGAAAAACTGGGGAAGCATGGAAAAGGACTGATACGAATAGGGACGAATTGCTCCATGAGCTCCTCATTAGTACAAGCTACCATGTCACATCGCGTAATGAACCCCACGATGGGTCTGGCAGAACTTTTGTAGCTTCTAGTCCTATCATGCCTTGGTATTCTCAGTCACTTGCCCAAATAGTCCAAGTTTGAAATGCGTGGCCACGTATTGCACTGGCACTGAAGTTGTATGGATTATGTATTGTTGAGCCGAGCGGGAGTAGTAGCTTCACCTATGATCCGTCCTGTCGACAGCAGGTTTATAAAAGGGGCAGGCATTGCCACCGTTTCCTGCAATCAGACTCTCTCCTGATAACAAAAACATTCCATTCTCCAAGATGAAAGGTCCTGTAGCAACCCTGATTGTCGCTGGCCTCGCCGCTGGTTTGGTCACACCAAACAGCAAGGCAGCGCTCTTGGCACAGCAACTTAGTGCTCAGAGCTCACCTAATGCTGTTTCTATGGCCGAAATGAGACTCATGAAGACGCAGCAGAGACAAGAAGATCGCGACGCGGGAATGTACAACGCTGACCGTTACACTGCACAAGCTGCCACCGAGTGCACCAACGGCAAAGCTGGCGAGTACAGCTGCCGCAACGTGGATCTCAAGGGATTCCTTCGCCACCAAGACACCGGAAGTGGCGAACGCGAAGGTAATGATCTTTGGGGTACGTATAAAAATTTCTCAACGTGCTTGAACCAACTCTGACATTGCCCAGCCTGGACGTCGCCTACCGGCCGGGAGTTTGGCATCGTCGGCCAGACTGACGGAACGGCTTTCGTGGAGGTATTGAAGGATGGCAGTTTGCAATATTTGGGGCGTCTTCCCACGCAAACTGACAGTTCGGACTGGCGTGACATGAAAGTCATCGGTGATCATGCCTACATTGGCTCCGAAGCGTATGGCCACGGCTTGCAGGTCTTCGACCTCAACAAGCTCCTGGACTTGGACCCTCAGAACCCAAAGACCTTCAACATCGAGAGTGACCTCACGGCACACTATAGCGAATTCGGCAGCAGCCATAACATTATTGCCCATGAAGCCACCAACTCGATCTTTGCCGTCGGCACCCAGCGGAGCGATGGGTGCAATGCTGGCCTTTGGATGCTTGACGTTTCGGACCCGAGCAACCCCAAGAAAACAGGATGTGTCAGCAATGATGGTTACGTTCATGACGCACAGTGCGTTATCTACAACGGCCCTCACCAGAAGTACAAGGATCGCGAGATCTGCTTCAACTACAATGAGGATACCCTAACCATTGTCGACATCACGAACCGCACGAACCCTCAGCAGCTTTCTCGCACTGCCTATAAGGGCGCTACTTACACCCATCAAGGCTGGATTGCCGACAAGGACATGAGATATCTGCTCCTTGATGACGAATTGGATGAAATGCGGAAGAATGGCCCGGCTGCAGACCAGAAGACAACCACGTATATTGTCGACATCTCGGATCTGTCTAAGCCCAAGTTTACGGGCATCTACAAGAGCCCTGTCAAGTCCATTGACCACAATCAGTACGTCGTGGATGGTGTTTCCTACCAAGCCAACTACGGCTCTGGCCTGCGCATCGTGGACGTTTCATCCATCACCCAGGACCCTACCGCCTCCCAATTCAAGGAGCTTGGATTTTTCGATGTTCACCCCGAAGACGATTCGATTGGTGGGCAAGCAAAATTCTTTGGTGCTTGGTCTGTTTACCCGTGGCTGAAGAGTGGTTACATTCTTGTCAACAGCATCGAGCGCGGTGTATACTCTCTCAAGTACACTGCATGAGCATAGATACATGATATTATTGGTGTAAATGAGATGATGTGATAGCAGAGCCTCTTTTGACATTTATGATTCAATGCAGATTTTACAGAAGAAACCGAAATGGGTGTCGCGGGTGCACACCTACATAACACACTTAGTGGGGGTGTCCCAAAAATAGCGTGTACCTGCAAAGTACCTCTTTTCCTGGCCTTAACAGGACTTACCAGCTAGTTGCTGCTTAATGCTCTACTAATATTTTCACCCAAGTCATTGTCACGCAGTATGGAAGATTTTATTTTAACGACTTTGTGGAACATTTTAATTTCGACGATTTTGACAATAAAGCCTTCAACAGAGGCGCTCACACAGATAGTAATAACCAAGATCAAGAACCAAGAACAACAACACCAATAGCATTAGACAAAGATCCTATTTCTGTCAACGTAGCATCTGTAACCTATACCGACAGTTCTCATACGTGAAAGCAGTTCACATGTTTACATTCGTCGTCGCGGGCGCTGCGGCGCCGGTGCCGTTTCTGGCTTATGCACGCGTATTATTCTGTGATAAAGCGGACGTCCGCGCGCTCTGCTGTCCAACTGTTAGGAACTAAACACATTCTAAATAAAGAGGTTTATTGAAATGCCATGTTCTACTATCGTTTTGATTTATTTTGGGACTTTGAACCTGACGCCAGAGAAGCCGCCAACGCCAAGTTGAGTGCCGTGCGTTCCACGACACCTACCCATGGACCAAATATCTCGTATTTTCGCAAGCCCTCCGCACAAATCTCCGCCGTAACTTGCCTTCTGCTATATGTTTCTGTACTGTTGAACTTTGCTTTGGAGCTTTCTGGTTGCGAGCTGCCATTTTGGCACTCTGTGGCAGCAGTGCGATCGAGTTCTAGCTCCTCAGTTGTGGGATCCCGTATCGGCAGCGGTAAACCGTTTTTCCTGGCTTTTTCCACTGCACTGTAATATCCAACATCTTCCTGAATACGACAGATATCTGCAGGACGGAGGATTGACAGTCCATTGTCAGATTCTAGCTCAGACGAAGACCGTAAGGCATGTGTATAAGACGGAAGTTTGTTTCTGATGCGCTCGCATATCCAGCAGAGACAGACATCGTCTACTTGCGACAGCATAGCTTTACTAGCACCGATTTGAGCTGCGGCAGGAGAGTCTCTCCGAAATCTGTTGTAGGCTCGTGGGTATAAACGGTCCGTCCTAGCTACCAAGACTAACCCGAAATGGGCCGGCGAACTTGGCTCGGCAGCGCCATCACCAGTATTGAGGTATGCTTCGGACGCTCGCAACAGTGTCCCAAAAAGAGCGGGTGATCGAATCCAGAGCAAATAGCTTGAATTTTGAAAAAAGGATTTCTGCATTTTAGTAACAGAAAGCAAACTGCATTTCAGCAGTCCTGGATTTGTTTCGGTGTACGCAGGGGGGGTTTTCAGATACGTCAGAATATCGGCAGATTGCCCAGACAGCGTGTGGAATAGGATCGCTGCACTCTGCGGAAGCTGGAACGTCATTTTATCCAGGTCAACGGCTTCCAGAATGGCCATGAGCGGGTACGCGAGCATGTCAAGGCTATGGCTAACATCATGACGCGAAGCGCAGGCAGCCATGTAGGCGTCATTGTCCAGCATGAATGCATACCAAACAAGAAGTACATCCAGTGGTGGAAGATAATCCTTGGACAATTGGATCAAGCCCAAATGGTGGTCATTCTGCGTACTGTATGCTTTCGAATGTGTGAGCACACGACTGATGTTCAGCCACCAGCAGTGGAATCGAGAGATGGCCAAGCGCAAAAGCAAATCAGACGCGAAACTCTCATCTGCGTCGACGTCTAAGCTTTTTCGGTGTGTATGAGCAGGATTCCGGTCGTAATCTGGTGGGCAATTGGCACTGATGCTCAGCTGTCTGGCGCTGCGCAGAAGGTTCTGAAAGCATTCGACGAGGACCAAGTGCGCGGCACAGTGGCTGACAGACGTATAGCGCATACTGGGGTGAGCTTGTGCTCCCACCAAAAATATGGCTGGCCGGGGAATCGTGACCACTGCATTGGAACTGGGTCGTTGCGCATCTTTTGGCGACCATTCGCAATTCCACTGGTGAGGATCAACTTCACTTGTGGGAGCCTGACTTGCTGTGGCTCGATGTGCCAGGCTGAAAAGTCGCATTAATTCGCTTATATATAGAACGGTGGATTCGAATTATAGAACTATCGGATTGTCAAGTCTGATAACGTGCCAATCATTGACAGGGAGCTGGCTGTATTAATATGTTATAAAAGTAGAGTAGTAAGTGTGCTCAAGTCAAGCCAAGAGCATCGCCCCAGCGAAATGGCAATGTACGATATTTGCTGGCGTTGTTTATATTATGATATAGTGATCGTACCGTAACTTCAACATTTCAGTTTAATAAGACGTAGCCAGCCCCGTTCGTTTAGGCCTACTCAGCCCTTGTAGGACACGCCCCGGGGGCCGCGTAAACGATGGTAATTAGGTCATGCAAGACGTCAGTTTGGACCGCCAAGCCTAGTATGAGCCCTGGAATGGTGGAACCGGCAGTGTGGATGCCTTCCGTGCTGTATTTGCCCGTGGAGTTCTTTGTATCCTCGTGATCTCCATTGATGGAAAAACCAAGTCATGTTTTGATCTGCTAGGTTAACGAAGAGTGGCGATGCGAGATGCTCGCTACTTGACGGCCATGCTAAGCAGCCTCAAAGTTATGGATCCGCGCCCCAGCTGCAGGGCTGTGCAGAGCGAGCCAAGGCTGTTAAGGCGCATTCACGTTCAACTCCCAAATGAGCAGTCTAGCGGGCGTACTCGTACCCGCATGCATTGTAGGACGATTCGCCGTCCAGCCGAGGCTGCGAGCCAAGGAGACGAGTCAGGATTCGACATTATCTGTGTGGTTTGGCAAGATATGCAACAGCCCAAAGCGCCACCAGTGGTGTTACTATCGAGTGTAGTGGAGTCTGCCAACCCCTGGGGTACTAGTAGACCTTCGGCTTTGACGATCATTACAAACTGGGCCTGGATCTAGCAGGCTGTGCGGAGCACTTGGCCAACCACTAGTTAAGCCACTAATAGTGAAATCGCACTCTCGCTTAGCCCAGTGAACTGCGTAAGCTCATCCGTCGCCTACACCGACGTAGCGACCAACCATTGCGTAACGGCCCCGCTCGTTTAGACAGGGTGGCGTGCCGCGCCGTTTGTACAATGCATCTACATGCCTTCCCGGCGTATCAAGGAGCTACCCCATTCGGTATAAGGGTAGTGGTGATTTTGGACGTGATATCTATCTTGCCTATCTTTTAGTTTATACTACCTGCCACACTGCAAGCCTCATACTAGTGCAGCGGGATTAACTTTAGCTCCTTGGACAGGAAATAGAGCTTCGGGTTTAGGTAGTATTATTGTTTGAATTCAGTCTACACAAGTTTTCTACCAATTAAGAGAGGTCTAATAGAATTCTAGGCCTCTATTAGATACTATCTGTAATGGTCCAAGCTAAGTATATTGACAATCTAACTAGGCAACTACTACGAGTATCGTAAAGCTCAAAAAGAAGAAATGAGGAAGGAGAGAGGAGAGCTCAGGGAGCTCTGCTCCTCATCTCGTCCGATGCAATCTCGCTTGCTGACGGACCCCGGCCAGGATGGCCGGGATCACGGCGAGAGTGCCGGCCGAGCTGCTTCCGGGCTCAGCCCGTTACACTTTCACTTTAAGTGTGAATGTGTTCTGCTGGCCTAAGATAGGAGCAACATTGCTGCTAGGAAAATGGCAGCACATCGCCCAAGAAGTGGTGATGCGATTGTCGAAGCTACATTCGGTGTTTGTGTTTGTGAAGCTGATGGTCTGACCACTGATGTGCTAGACGAAGGTCGCTGCGGTGCGCTTTTCGGCTTTCTGTATCTGTCCCACATTGCGTGCATCCGCATAATTTGCCCTGGCGTAAATTCCCTTGTACACTCACTAAGCAGGAAAAAGGAGATCGATTAGCGATATCCTTAAATCTCGAGTTAGGACCAAAGTAAACATACTCATCTGAATAATCCATAAAGTTATGAATAGGGTCATAACCAGGTATTTCGGGACAACTGTCTCGCAGGCTGGGGCACCCTTCAGTCTTATTAGCTGACGCGGGTGTATCCGCAACAAAGTCGCCAAGCGAAGGATCAGAGGCACACCCGCCCTCAAAAGTATGATACAGGCCAAACCAGTGACCAACTTCATGGGTTGCTGTCTTTCCGAGATTGGTATCTGATAGATAGCCCCCGTTTGCAGTACCAGCATTAAGCACACAAAAACTAGTGTTAGGGTCGTCAGCAAGTGCAATCTCGGGGAATGTGGCGAATCCAAGAAGCTCTTCCTCATCATCAGAATCCGTTTCGTTCGCGTAAATCGCGGCGCTGCTAAATTCTGGATTCTCCACAAAATACAAGTTTAGTGCGTCTTTGCCACCTTGGTGCAGAGCATTCATCATGTCAGAATAGCTCCCGGGTTCTCCCTCGACCCAAGTCTCGTTGATGCTCCACGTCATGTTGCGAAGCTCAAACGAGATACGTGCGGCTTTAAAACCATCGTTGAGAGTCGCTAGCTGCTTATGTAGGGTATCTGACTATTGTTCTGGTTAGTTCAATGCGCTTTGTATGTTGAATTGAGGATGCGTGGGCCTACAGTAAGATAAGCCCGCGAAGCGTTCGAGTCCGCCACGACATGCATATAAATTGGGACAGCAATGGGTGTGGTGGAATTGATGTCCGTCGCGAACGGCAGTTTTGGGTCGCCTGAGTTGAGAGCCGGCTCGCTCCGTCTCACACCGCATCTCAATGCATCCGTGCCTTCCATTAGGGCGGAGAGGATGGAAAAGGCCGCTGGAAGGAAGTCTTGTTTTGCCCACATGTTGACTCGTACAGAGAGAGAATGGGTAGCTGCTGGACGGTTCTGGGTGCAGCGCAAGATGGAGAAGATTGAACGGGAATGGAAAAAGGACGCGGGAGTAGGGCTCGACTGCGTAAATTAGACCTGCATCTTAAAATTTCATCTAGAACCAATGGTCGTTGTCGTGGTATATATAGTTTTACAAACCGGCTGTTGCATTCTTCCGCGGCACATTGCAATAGCTGATGTATTATCCCTACAGCTGCCTCGATCACCGCCCACAGAAAGCACTGCCATCGCTACGGCACCGGTGGATTATGAAGTCAACTCAATCAAAGTTCAGTTATTTGAGCATTGTGTGGGGGAATAAGATTAGTATGGAATCCAAATTGCTTGACTTCATAATCTGGGTTTAGAGTCATGGCTGTGTTCCGTCAGAGCAGAAATAGCGCTAGCGAGACCTCATGGCAATGCATGCCTAAACGAGCGGGTCTGTCCCATGCAGGTACAGCGGGTGGCAGTAACTATCTCTGGCAGCAAAACTAGCCTAAATTAGACGTCAAGGCACTGCCGATTTAGTTTAGACAAGACGGTCCACTGTAAGCCCACTGTAACCTCCCGCAGCGCCAGGAGAAGGCAGAAGTCAACAAAAGTAGAGGCGTATTGGCCTCCCGGCCTCCCATTTGGGCTAGTTACAAGCAGATACCTGGAAGGGGTCAAATACTTTCTGCCACCCACTGTATATATACATGGCTATTTTGTAGCGAATGTTGGGCTAAGTAATCCTAGGTTCGGATGGCGACCAAGGAGAGACAGCCACAGCATGGAGGCACAACTAAAGCACTCCACCAACGTGTACAGCATGGCCACACGCGTATTAATAAATGGCAGAAGAGCTAAGTGATCTATAAATCCAGTGAATTCTCCGCGACTAAACTAGGCAGACTATGTCGACCAAGATCAATTGCCTTTATTGTTAGCGACCGAGGATTGCCTTACGCAGGCCAAAGTTCTGACGGGAGGCATTTATCCAACTGAGGCTGTGAACAAGCATAGTTTTCTTTCCTTGTCATGCTGCGTGCCCCTGCAAGATATGGTATTCATTCAAAGACTGGTGAATCTTGAAAGTTTAGGTGAAATTGGTCGAGATCTGAGTTTGCTTTAGCATTGTGACTGAGGCCGTCGCCGCTTAAGCCTCGATCTCACTCCGCTGGATATTCTCGGCCAAACTGCTTGCTCCGTATCGAGCTCAACCTGACCCCCAAATCTTGGTGCGACCTGTGCGACCTGCATCACCGTAACGCCAGTGGCTTAACTGAGGTGTGACAAACGCCTATGCCGTCAGACCACAGGCAAAGGTTCGGGGTATTATAGCAGTACTAGCACTAAGTGTGAGCGTAATAGCAATCGACACGGTGTAGAGTAGAGCCGCAATCAGCGGTTGTTATACGTGATCACTTTGCAGCCATGAGGTATGAAGTACTGAGTCTGGCCGCTTCAGCAACAGTATAGCTTTAGCATTGTCCCCATAACTCTCGTCAACAAGCTATTGGCTATATTAGGCTAATAGAATAGTGCTAATCTCTACAAAATTAACAACACAGCTGTCAGTATTACAGCCTGAGGAAGAGCCCAGTTCTTCACTGGCGGAACCAGTGTTAATCCCATCCCTGGTATTTCCACGCTTGAGAAAGTTGAATTGTTGTTCTTTCTATATTTATGCCACATAGCGTGCATGCGCATGATTTGGCCGGGCGTAAATTCCTTAGTACAGTCGCTATGAGATAGTGCACATTGTCAGCACGGTTGAGACTTGGATGACGAATCGCCATTACTTACTCGTCTGAGTAATCCATGAAGTTATGAATCGGATCGTCGCCAGGCTGGTCTGGACAACTATTCCGGCCAATCTGGCATCCTTGAGTTCGACCGGCTGATGCGGGTGTATCCGCAACAAAGTCCCCAAGAGCTGGGTTTGGATTGCAACCACCTGAAAAAGTGTGCATAAGGCCAAACCAGTGACCAACTTCGTGAACTGCAGTCTTTCCTTGACCATGTCCATACGCCCCCAAGTATCCTTCTGGTAAAGTTCCCGCGTGGATAATGGTATAGCTGCTGAGAGGGTCCCCAGCAACTGCTTGCTGAGGCAGAGTAGAGATACCCAGAAGCTGGGCTTTGGAGTCTGCGTCGTTTGCAAACTGCGGCGTACCATGTATCTTTGGATTATCCATGAAGTACATATTGAGGCTGTTTGTACCCCCTTGGTGAAGCGTCCTTAGCATCTCGGCATATGCCCCGCGCTTGGGAATTGCCCAATGCTCATTTATGGTCCAAGTAATATTTCGAAGTGTGAAAGAAATATGAGCTTTCGCAAAGCTTCTGTTCAAAATATTTAACTGCTTATGCAGCGTCTCGTTCTATGAACGTCATCTATTAGAGCGAGAATCAGACCTTGAGAGACGCAGACAAGACTCACTGCTAGCATCGCTTGATACGCGTCAGAAGACGCCACCGCATGCATATAGACATCCACTGCGATTGGCGAGGTAGAATTAATATCTGTTAAAAATGGCAGCGTTGGATCTTCCTCTGGAAGAAGCAGAGATCTTTCCATGAGTTTGACACCACACCGAGCAGTGGCCAAGGTAAAGAAAAGATCTAGCGCAAGAAGAAACAAAGCCCGGGTAAGATACATGCTGGATAGTTGCTCGGTGGAGGTTGAAAGGCTTGGTTGCAAACGAGCAATGACTTTTCTTTTATTACCGCGGTCTTTGAACAATCACGCTTGAGGTAAGACGGACAATCGGCTGCTTTATGTATGACTTATTATCCTTAGAAACCTGCTTAATCGGAAATAATCCTTGAAGCATTCTCTCAATGCCGCATACCTACATGGTGACTTGGCATCTCTACATTCTACGCTTCGAGTCATGGTATACAGTCTACTGCGCCACAAAGGTCTTTGGCTCACTCTTACAGTTTTTTCTTCAAAGGGAAAAGATTTCATCTCCGCAACTATAGTGGCTGAGTAGCCAGGCCCTCGTTCCCTGCCTACCCTAGCTGTATCCCGGCACAGTGCGCTGAGGACCCTACGCCCCTACGTCGAGATGTATGCGTCGCTGAAGTTCTACCCCGCCAAGCCCGCGCCAGACACAGAGATTGATCTCATTCAACAGCATAGAAATATGGGCGTCGCGAAGGCTTAAACAGCGGGTATCGCAAGCAGGGCTGGCCGCCTGCACATAAAGATTGGTCCAATATCCGCCATACTGTACCCACGTAACCAGGTGGACCATCCCCGCTCGTTTAGAAATGCACTGACGCAGAGCCCCGCTAGTGTAGTCAGTGCCCACGGAAGAGAGTCATTCGAACTGTAACGGGCTGAGCCTGGCTGAAGCTTGGTCGACACTCTCATCATCCGCCAACAAGCGAAATTATATCGGACGAGCAAAAAGCTAACGTTTCTAGGATAAGGACAAGGTAAATCTAAGAACGAAATACAATATACGATAGAGAAGGTATTTCTTGTTAGTAAGAGGTCGCAAAGGACAACACTATAGTGGCTGTGGTAAGATTGGATAAACTTTAAGGATCTCTTAAATAATGGTTATAATAATTGATGAGTTGGCTTCTGGAAATTTCGATAAATTCTAGCTGCTGATGTCAATTTATTAGGATATGCAGCCCGATGGTCGCGATCGGGTGGCCCACCCACTTGTCTGGCACACCTACTCATCATGTAAAAATGCACTAGATAATCCTATCCCAGTCGCCAAAGAGCTCTACTATGGTATTGAAGAAGAATCTTTAACACGGTTTAGGGCACCTTTTGCCGAGTTTTTTACTTGCATCGTAACGATGCCTCGTACCGTAACACATTATCTATTACCCGAGTGTTGTGTGGTCATAATACGAGGGCAGAATATCGTCGCCGTGTGAGCCGCTCGCCTCAAGGTTTGCATATAACTTTGCTGGCGTTGATGCCCTATGGATAGTCGCATCAGCAACACTATCATCTTGTCTGCATGCTCTCCCACTTACCAATCAGCAAGAAAATCAAAGCAAGCAAAGGACCTCGTGGTAGAAGCGTCCGCAGAAGAGCTTTGCGCCACTCTTGCTCGGAAGGGAACTTCTACACAACTGGTGACGTTGTGTTCCCTTTGCTCCACGTCAATAACACGCCGCGCAATGGCTGCTATGTAGTCGCTTTTGATGAGCCCCTCCTGCACGGTACGGCTCTCTAGTGCAGACAATGCCCTTTGGCGTATGCGAGGGATGCGGCATCTTGTGATGACGTACCACAAGATTGGCACGGTGCTGATGGCCATTTGAAAATGCGCCGCGGACGACCTGTTATGAATCACAGGTTGGACTTGAGTGACCAAATCGATAATCTGGTTATAATCAAAACCATATTGGTCCCAAACTATAGAGTCGTCGTGTTGGGCCTGCATTTGGGCCTTGATCTCGATTTGGAAGTGAGCACGATACAGCTGTAACGCCTGGTAGCTGCCGTCTCTTGCTGACTGATGCTCACCTGTCGCAGACTTCCATGATGTACTAAAGGTGTCGAGTTCATCGCACCAAATGCTGAAACGCTTTACTGTTTCGTGAATTGGGATCGACGCTCTGTTCAGAGATATAAAGAAGAAGTATTCCCGTGCTTGGTGGAAGTCTTTGAACTTAAGATGGCCATCATCTGGCCAGCGAAGTGATCGGTCATAACATTGACTGAAACAGTGGCCCGGGGCCTTGTCACCAACGAGCTGAGCATGACACAATCAGCGTGCTTCAATATGGTAAGGGCAAATTTTAACGCCTGACCTACCCAGACAGCCTGGTACGTGAGACGAGCAAAGAGAGCCCGAACCAATTTAAGTATTAATACTTGGTCTATAAGCAACAGAGCCTCTTGTTTGTCCAAAATCTCCAAGAGTTGTTTGCCGTACGTGAGTAAGTTGATTGCGCATGCGATTTGTCCTCGAAGCATCTAAAGCTCGTCAGCATACAGGTCATAGCATGAGCCGTGCTAGCAATGCCCACTTCAATGGCGAGAAACACCACGCAGGATACCAAATGACGAAACTCAGTCCCTAGCATCGTTTGAGGAGCAATGTCGGATATGCTACTGATGGCAGAATTGTATTGGCTCAGTGCAAGGATGGTCAGCTTCCGTTTCGCCATGCTGTTGAAACTGCTCGCAGGTTCAACAGCGCGCGAGAATAATTCATGGTACGACGCCATCGAGATGAGCGCATGCCCAATGCCGTCGTCTGCGTACGCCAGCCGCGGTATCCAGGAGACCCATAGGTCGTCAGGAAAGTAGGCAGAAAATTTCGGCGCTGTTTGCTCTTGAAAAAATTGCAAAGCACGAACGTAGCCTCGCTCTTGAAACCGTGGCGGCTTTGGTGAGGGCGGCAGTGCGTTGCCCGCCGCGATTGGAAAGATGCATTCGCGCGTTGCTACAATACCTGGTTGCACCTGCGTGAGCGCCGGTTCGATACCAGAAGATGGTCGGCTCATCAATCAACTTACACCTCTGGCACCTTGGTCTGCCCTCATCGCATTTCACCCGTCGACCTACCCATATCAGTGGCGTGCCCCATTAATGTTCGCATAAATACCGATATTCACCAACATCTAAGTGGGGTTAGCAATCTGCGCTCATCACAAAGTGCTGCTAGACATACCTGCAAGTTAGACAGCCTGTCCGCACTTTTGGCATCCGAATGCGTTTGCGCTCCATGGGATTGACACGTGTCATGATGTACGTGGAACTGGCTCAAATCGGCCAGAGGAAGCAAAGCTGGATTTACCAAAAAAAATTACTGTAGTAGAAACATCATGCAGGAAGTTTGCGGCGCACACTCTCTTGCTGAAAAGAGCTGAACAATATGCCTTAACGAGCGGGGCGCAGGGCTAGTCTTATAGCCTCGGCGAAAACGGAACTGGCGTGGTGTGAAGATAGGTTTCTCAATTAAACTTCAAAGGCCGTGGGCTCGCAATGCAGTCCGAGTATGGAAGGAGGTTAGTGGGACTGGCCATGGATTAGGTAATTCTTTGACTTGCGCTCTTAAAGTAAACAGATCACCACCCGGCATGGCATCAAAACATCTGCTCAACTTTGGCGGTACTCATATTGGAATGCGACGGCGCGTTTCATAGTTGTAAGGCCATTGATTCTAGACGAATGAGAATCAGCAGCAACGCCTACAGCCACAAAAAAAATAACGGCGATTAAAGCTATGCGAAGACGTTAGTAAAGGCTTTCACTCTTGTCCTTTTGAAATCTACAACTAAGGTCTATCGACGGCTGGTGAAATTATACCAATTATTTGCGGCTGGGGGGCTCGACTAAACCCAATATCCCTTGCAACAGTAGCAACATGTCGAAATACATGATAGACAAGAAATGATAGCATCCACTAAACTCAGTACTCAGTGCAACGGCCGCGTAACGGTGAGCTTGGTAAAGACCCGCAGCAAGGCATCAGCCATAGGGCTGTGCAAGATCCAGTCACGGGTGGAGGCTCGCCTTGCCCGCCACTTATTAGCCTTGTAATGTCCGTAGTATAGCTAGTGCGGTCTCAGCCTCTCGTCGCGAGGCGGTGACACGAATCAGTGTGCTGAATGCCAAATAGCCACTTGTGCTCAACGTGATGATGAAACAAGATCAGCCTCGCGCACAGAAAACCTACGACGCCGTTTCCGAACGGAGGATGAATTGTTCCTGGCAGGGAAGCACCAGCTACACTTTCTTGCACAAAGATAACGGACCTCGACATCCAGACGAAGTGGCAAAGCCGCAGTGGAGCCGCCCCATTCCTTTAGGCAACCTTATTTGCAGCCTCGAGGACATTCGAGGTTTGGAGATTTGGAAGCCGAGCATGTATACTGGTACTGACCAAGCAAGCCACCTTTCTGCTTTGGCGAATCAACGTAGGAAGCGCACTTCTGTAATGCACAGCACCATGCCTTCGCAGTCGCGATTAGTTAGGTGGTACTTGAACTATGTATACTTTTTTCACAACTGTCTGCCCAGCACATTGCTCTATTTCTTCTAATTTGTTAAGAAGACGCATACCAACGCAAGTTATCAGTCGGTCGNAAATTGGCAATGTTGCGCCTGCAAGGGGAGTTCTGGTACAGTTGATCAAGCCGCTCGAGCCCGTGGCTTCCGGAGCCGCCGGCGCAGCCCGCCGTGGCCGCAGCAGCTACCCGTTCCGAGATTGAAGCAATCACGGGAGCGTCACCGCCACGGCTTCTGCCTGAGGGATTGATAGTTGTTCTATTTGATGCCTTACATAGATGAATGGCTGCCCTTCTGCCCTGACTGATTGAATGAATCGAGAAGGAATTACAGCACAATTTGCGGTGACATTGATTCGCTCTGACCTTGCACCGTGCAAGTCCCTCCAAGTTGGTTGGGATAAAGTCACCCCAACAGGCAATGGCACGGCCGTATTTCAACACTTCACAAAAATACATTGGAAAGGAAACCTTTACAGCGGCGCGGCTATAGGGTATGTCAAGTTAGCTTTCGCTCCACTCGAATCATTCCATGGTTTGCAGTATGTGTTTCTGTAAAGTATCTCATGCGCCACTCCAAGCCCGGGAGACTGCCCTCCAATATTCATCCGGGTGAGTTCTCATATGCTGAACATGAGCACTGTCATGAAATAGACAAAGATTCACACGATACCCGATGCTTCTCGCTGCCACAGCATGCTCTTCAATCTCGACGCTGGAGACAAGGCTATCCTTGCTACTATACATGTAGAGTCTAGCTGACTTTGGACTCGAGAATTGCAAGTTGTTTACAAGACCAAAGCTCTTCTTCGTACTGTCCTCTCCTTCCACGATTCCTTTCAAACATGTAACAAGATAAACGAAGACGATGAGCAGAGGGTGCACCACGAAGATCAGGGGCCAAGCCAAATTGGATATGGTACCAATTGCCATGGCGCGCGATAATCGTACGACGCTCGACCACGTCAAGTTGGGATTAGCTGGCGTGGAATCCAAGATGAGCAGCCTGTGAGGTAGAGCATGATGGTACATCCCCCAATAAGCCCTGAGCGCTGCTGAATAGTTCAGGAAGCCGGTGTTTGACAGAACGTGTACAAGGATCTTGGCGGATGACTCCTTCGTAAGTAGTTGGATCTGTCCGGAAACCCTGGAATGAACGGCGCGGATGAGGGGTTCCATGGCGGTGACTCGCATTCGATGAAGCTCAAGCATGGTGCGCAACATTGGGCCAAGGATGACGAATATTTCGCATGTTGGCGAGAAGCATCGATACCTTTGACAATACTTTGCCAGGTGTTTGAGCTGAGAATCACCCCATCCAAATAGCAAAATGATGGTCTCTTCCTCGGGATCAACTGATTCGGATCGTTGGCCGATATTGTATCTCAGTATTCGGCTTGTGATGTATTCAAACTCTGGTTCAACCATGGGAGGCAAG
This sequence comes from Lecanicillium saksenae, assembly GCA_027627215.1. Taxonomy (NCBI): domain Eukaryota; kingdom Fungi; phylum Ascomycota; class Sordariomycetes; order Hypocreales; family Cordycipitaceae; genus Corniculantispora; species Corniculantispora saksenae. The sequence continues at coordinate 4,932 of JANAKD010000187.1, read as the reverse complement.
TTGCTTAGCAGGACGAGGAATATGAGAATGAAGGAAAATGTTGGTTGAATCAAGAAAATCACTACAGGAGACCCAGTCTCATTTATATCACGGCACATTAGCGGCAAGCCAACTAGAAGCTTTACTGGTTCCACTACCGTCACATAATAATAACTAAAATTACGCGCATAGTGGGGTGTGAGTTGGATGTCGAAAAGCAGCACGCTCACAGTGAGCATGAATTTTGGGCAGTAAATGGCCTATTCAGCGTATAGCACCTTGAGGGAGGATATACTTAAAGGTCCGAGACATGCCAACGGTGAAGCCGCTGGCGTAGCTTGGTATTAGCTTGACTTACATGATGGCAGCTAGCCTATTCTCCACTAATGGAGTGAGTTAACTTTTGGAATGTTAAGCTTGAAAGCCATGCCAAGAGTGATCCGCTCGTTTAGGCGTGCTAGGTCCTTCCTAGTTGTATCTCTACAGGCTTGGCATGGTCGCTATATGATAAACACACCGAATATGTCGCACCTTACAAGTACTTCTCTCTACGTAGTTGCATGCTGGAACGCGCCTCTTGCCTGATTTCATCCAATCACGCACCGTCTCCCTCAAACCCGGCAACGCCGCCTTGTAGCCGGGCCTGCTTATCTGTGCCGCCGCTTTAGATACGTTAAAAATGAGTCTTCATCTCATAAGGTGAGGTATTGAGCCTTGAAAGGACATTTCTGCCAGTGATTAGGGTTTCAAGATATTCTATATATTAAAAATTTGTAATTGTAGAAGACTTTAGAGCTGAGAACACAACATATCTTAGTTTGTTATGTATTAGCATGGCATTTTGCCGGATATATGATGGGAACTCTAGTATGGTAAATAGTTATTTATTATTCCCTACCGCCTCAACATACTATTCTAAGAAAAATCTAAAGTTATATTGTGATAGGGGAAAGCCGACACCAGAGGCGCAGTACAGGGTAAGCCCAGGACAAGCCGTACGTCAGGTCTCCCAACACAAAACAAGAAATACAAAATAATGGGAAAACAAGGCGCCGAATGCTCCGTAGACATCAAGATCTAAGCGATTTTTCGGGGTCTAGTCAATAAGATGAGGTATCTTGACCATCACAAGCGCGGGGGCTGAGGGGTGGTATTAGTGGTGGCCATCGGCTACCAAGTTGCTGAACTCATCGGACATAGAAAGGACTGATGGTAATTGTTAGTGCCTGTTAGTGCAAGGTGGTTGGGGTACCACTAGGCTACTGAGCAGCCCAGCGGCTAAAAATAGCGGTTGCCCTTCCCCACCTTACTACTAAAACTCACTAAATGCGCCCGCGACACCCATGTCGGTTTTTACGGTATATACAGTTCTTTGTTTGGTTGAACAAAGTGCAGTTACTAATTTATCATGAACCACTCGTAATTTGCGATGCGATTCGGGATGTAACCAAAGAGTCATTCGATTTAGTAGAGGGGTTACGCGACTTCCTGATTTGGGCAAGTTCGCATGACGAATACAGGTGGGTGACCATCGTCACCCTACGAGAGGGACCAGACCGTGGACTCGAGCTCCCCACACCACGCTATTCTGCGCCCTGATAGCGATTCATGCCATGTACCGACAGAGGCACGTAGTGCTCCCACATTTGGCGACCACGCCGCTTTGCCAAGTTGACGCCAGGGCGATCTGCAAGCTAGCGCGACTGCCCAGCCCAAGGCAGCTGCCGAATTAGGCCGCAACAAACAACTAGAGTTGTCAGGCGCAAGCATCAATCCATGCAGATACGAGTTTTAGAAGAGAGCGCCCAGCAAAAATCCCGCATGACCTACCTCGGCTGCGGTCTGCATGCATTGCGAATGAGCTGAAGGAGAAGTAGGGTATGTTGCCGAGACGAAACCGTGGATTTACGACCAGATCCTTGCCGTATAAAACACCAAAGAGAACCCAAAACGGAAAATAAAATACAAGGTTATGAGAGCGAGGAATGGTGATTAATAATTAGTATATATCCCAGAGGCTTAATTTGCCATCTTTGGCCCCGGCGACAAGCCAATGGGTATGCTTCGCATGATGCAGTCTCCTGCCCTTGACTGTCATGGCCTGTGTCCCGACGGCTCCCGCTAGTTTGGAGGTGAGCGCCCCGGAGTTATTCTGCTGGATTGCTTGCATTTCTTGTGTCGAATTTACTTCAACAGTCGATGACGAGGCGTCTGTTGACTCTGTCTTTATGCCAGCGAAAGCTGCTGCGTAAACGCCAACCGGATGCCATTTCAGGACAGCGAGCTCATTGAGAGATTTTGTCGCGTAGACTCGGATTTTTGAGTCCCAACCGGCGGTTGCAAACACACGGCCATCTGAGCGAAGGGTAAGACTCTGTTGCCCGGAATGTTTCGTGTTCAACGATTTGATGGGATCTTGCCACGGCTTGGCGTTCAGTTGGGCAGCGACATCGTTGCCACCCTTGGTGGTCCCCTGCTCCGCTGCAAACAGGGCGCCGATACCTGTAGGGGCTTTTGGTAGCGAAGACGCACCGGCATAAGACGTAAGAGCCTGTTTTATTGACGGTGCGATACCGGGTGTCGTTGTTTGCGGAGCGATAGGGACGGGATGCTTCACTATTAAAGCGTCGGCTGCAGATGAGATAAAATACTCGCCTCTCACGTCAGAATCAAGCGATAGTACTGGCTGCGAATGGGCCGTGCTACAATATGTTGTTACCCATTCATGTGTGTTTTCAGAAAGCACAAAAACCGAGCACATGCCATTTTCGAAGCCAGCAATTACGATTAGATGGTTTTGCTTGTGGAGAATTGCCAGCGTCATAGCCATGCCATGTTTCTCGCCAGGCTTGACTGTGTGAATGCGTTTTTGGCTAGGCAACTCGGATATGTCAATCTATTACAAATTAGCCACTTGTAAGAGGAGCGGCAATTTTAACGCACCGATTCTGCTAACAGAGTGTTGGGAACAGCAATGAGAATGCTGTCACTAGTGTCCTCGGCCAACGTTGCATTCGCGCCAGGACTACTTGGGCAGGCCGCAAAAGCACAAAAGTTCATTGTGTTGACGTCCAGCACATGTAGCATCCATGGTTGCGGGAACGTGTCTGCAGTTCGCTCGAGCGGCGCGGTGCTCGCTAAAACTTCTTCGTCCTCTGCTCGTAATTGCCATACCGCAAGACGGTGATCTCGGCCGTGGCTGCGCTCACGTGAGAATGTTGCAAATGAAGTTATAGGGTGCTATCAACTCACGTTATGATTTTGTCGCTCCCCCATGCTCGGATAGCGAGGATCGCATTCTCATGGGCCCGCCAAACAGCCTTTGGACGCATAATGGCGAGATCCCACAAGATCACGTAGCCATCTGCGTCGCCGGTCGCAAGACGGTCATTGCCACGTACGAATGTTGCTGCATGAATCTGTGACTTGTGACCGCGCAGTACGTTTACTGGCGTTGGTTCCGACATATTCTGCTCTCATATCCACATTCCAGAAGACTGTGACATCATGTATAGATGTTAGGGCGAGTAACTGGACTTCGTGATGAGCTTGGCCACTGAACGCGAAGTGTGGATCACGTCACGTGTATCGTCTGGGTGCGAATATGATGTTTCTGAACATTCTGGCTGTGTATTGGGGGATGGGATCAGACAAATGATTAAACGCAGATTTATAAAATTGGAACTATTTTCCATGTGTCTTGATGTGGTAACAGTAGTACCTACCAATCGAGTGACAGGGATTCACCACAGACGAGTACCCGTCAAACATGCCGTAGTTCTGGCGACAACAGATACTTCACTCTACGACGGACATCTTCTGAATCATACTTGCCTACAATATTTCTCATTTGTTTTCGGTGGCATAGATTAAGGACAGCAAGCCTACTCTGCTATCAGCAAACTATTGTTAGTTCCTCGTATGTAGTGAGGTCGGGATTCGAGGAATCGGAATTAAAATAAACCCCGTAGACTGGGCCACGCAATACGTTTCAGGACCATGCTGGCTGGGTGGTCAGATTCGGACAGAACTTAAGGTTGCTGAACGCGAGGATCCGAGTGAGATTTAGGCCCAGCCGACAGCAACCGCGCATTCGGGCGGGGCTTATTGTAAGACGACGATCAATTGATCGCATTGCCTAATCGGGGAAACAGGATGCACATGTTCGCGAAATAAAATGTTCTAAAATTTGATTGGGATGGAATTTTGGGAAGATATAATTGAGAGCGAAGGCAGAATATATTGTTTCCTAAGTAACTGTTACAAATGCGACTTGTTGCTGCCTCCTCACCTGGTTTATGCTCTCGTGGTTGTGGTCAGCATGGTGCCGTGTATGGGTGTATTGGATGACCGGGATAAAGGCAGAACTAAAAGTAGACTAGGACTTTTTTACGCGTTGACAGCTGCTACACCCGGTAATCAGATGGTAAGATGGTGAGATCCTATGCCTTATTTCGGCGACGAGCCAACCCCTTTCGGCTCTATAAAGACTTCTGGTTTCTCGCTTTCAGGAAACAATAACCCCTCTGATCATCATCTCACATCACAGCAACAAAAGATTTTTCCATAATTCTTCAAAGCAGCCCCCCCTAGAGCTAAAATGAAGTTCTCTGCTATCCTCTCCATCGGCATCGCTGGCGCTGCCTCCGCTCACTATGTTAAGAGCCTGACAGAGTACACCAAGGAGATCCCCCAGTGCGCCGTCGAAGCCATGAAGATTGGCATGAAGAACCAAGGCTGCGACCTCAAGAACGTCAACGCCAAGGACTTTGACTGCATCTGCGACAACTACCTCGACATTGATGGCCGTGTCTACGCCGAGGTCGACCACTCCTGTGCTGCTGGTATGTCGCAATCGTTGCATGCCAACCTCGGATGCCGTCGATTTACAGCCCTAACATGATTTTTAGACTACGCCTCCGCGGCCGGTATCCTCTGTGGTGCCTGGGAGGT
>JANAKD010000186.1:0-30383 GCA_027627215.1 Lecanicillium saksenae | reverse complement strand
ATCGCGGAGCATGCGGATGAACACCGCCGCATCCAGGTCGGGGGAGTCGACCATGCTGATATTGCCTGCCGTGTCGTTGAGGTTCTGCAGCTTGTCGGGAAAGGACGCGAGGAAGGACGAGAGGTAGTGGTTGTGCAGCAGGGCCTGGTGGCGCGTGGCGTAGGCGAGCTCGGTAGACGACAGTCGACTTCGGAGTTCTTCCGTGGAGAGGTAATGGAGCGTGTGCTTGTCAATCTGGAACAGGGCGTGGTCAGCAGAGATGCCACGCCGCCGGGCGTCGTTGCAGGAAACGGCGGTTGCGCAGTACGTACTTTTGCGATTCGAGCGCGAAGGTAGCTGCGGACAAGAAATTTGTATCGCTCGAGCTCGGTTTGTATGACTATGAGTGCAAAATTGGTCTTGGGGTCCATGTCGCCGGTCATGTCTTCAATCTTTTCGATTTGCGCCTTGATTTGGCCATTTACGCGCTCAAACAGCCCGTCCGACGGCCAGCTAGGAGAGGAGTCAAGAAACGTCAGCGCACAATATCCCCGCCATGCATGAAAGCAGTCATTCGAAGGGAGACGCACTCTCACACGGGAAACTCGCAAATAACTTACGATAGGAGCTCTGGCGCAGACCTCTCTGCTACCCATCGACGCGTCAGAGCTTGCAGGTCGCGTGTCTGGCGGGGGACGTCGTGCGTCTGAGGGTCGACTTCTCGGAGGATATCGTCGATATCCATGTTGGGCGATTCGAGAAGAAGCGACTTGGTATCTTCCTGGGGGGGCTTCGGGCGCAAACCCGAATCGTCTCTGCTTCGCGACAAGAGCTTAGAGGACCAGGCGTTCAAGTGTAAAATGATGTCCCACGCCGAGAGAGGTTGCGAGGGGTGGTGGGGTTCTCAGTTGGCACTATGAACTGATAGCGTGTGCGCCATTGCAACGCGCGCTGGAACGACAGAACAACGTATACAACGCCGGCATTTATTGTGTGAGGGGAAAATATATATATGGGAGAATTGGGATCATCTCAAGTTCCCAGGCATCAGATGGATTCATGGGGTAGCTAAGAGCCGTTTACACCTCTCAATGGCTTTCCTCTCATGGTAGCCGCGGAATTGGGAGGCTGCACTAACTGGTGAGCGCTGGAATTGTTCCGCCTGCCATCTCCACCTCGCCGACAGGGTCAGTCGGTCATTACAGCGCCCGCAGTGGAGTTACAGGATCCCTCGCAGCAACCTTGAGCGCTGGACGGGTCAGACAGTGATGAGCTGTCACCAAGAGACCACATGTGAAGCAGTTACACCGCTCAGGTCCAATCACAAATCTCCGACTGTGCAATCGGCAAATCCGTGTCCCTTGAGACGAAAGGGAAACTGTCAATCAAGACAACCCAGGTTTCCCGCACAGACGGAAAGCCTTGTAAAGCACCAGTCGTCTGCTTCTCTACGTAGTGGCTTCAGGGCGGCGGGTCAACCAGCCGAGGCACGGCGCTGGTATAAACGCCGTTTCCACCTGGTCATCGAGCTATAAGCTGCCACCGATTCCTCCGCGTTTTTGTTTGCGCAACCCCGGATTACCCCATTGCAACCCCATTCAGCTTCACTTGATACCCTTTCCGCGGAAGAAGCAGAAACAATGTCCGACGACAATGGCGACGACGGCCCTGCGCCCTATGCCCACCATATCAAGACGGTCCTCGAGCAGGGTGTCGTCATGGGTAACTTGCCCAAGGTGACGACGGACCCCAATCTCCTCGAGGAGCAGGCGCGCAAAGAAATGGTTCTTCAGAGAGGCTTCGAGTACATCCGAGGCTCCGCGGGCGAAGCGGCGACAATGCATGCCAACCGCCTTGCATTCCGTTCGTGGAAGATCATCCCCAGAATGCTGCGGGCGACTGGAGAGCGAGACTTGAGCGTCAACTTGTTTGGCAAAAAGTACAGTACGTGTCTTCATCTTTTTTTCGAACGTGATTCAAATGTCTCGGCTCTAACAACGGAACCAGGAGCACCTATACTCATGGCGCCCCTCGGTGTCCAGGGCACCATGCACGCGGACAAGGAAATCGGTAACGCCAGGGCTTGTGCTGAGCTGGGTGTTACATTTACGCTCAGCACATCCGCGTCCACAGGCATTGAGGAGCTCGTCGAGGCCGTTCCGGAGGGCGACAAATGGTTTCAGCTGTACTGGCCTCAGGACGACGAGATCACCGCCTCCATCTTGACGCGCGCCAGGAAGAACGGCTACCAGACCTTGGTGGTGACGTTGGACACCTGGGTCATGGGCTGGAGACCGAGTGACCTTGACACGGCCAACATCCCCTTCATCGTCGGTGTCGGTGACGACGTCGGATTCCAAGATCCCGTCTTCCGACGCAAGTTCGCAGAGCGGACCGACGGCGAGACGCCCGAATCGAGCCCAGTCCTCGCGGGTCTGTTCTGGGTCGGCGAGGTCTTCTCCGGCAACAACCGCTCGTGGGAGGAGATTCACATCCTGCGCAAGTACTGGGACGGCCCAATCGTCCTCAAGGGTGTTCTGAGCGTTGAAGATGCCAAGCTCGCCGTCCAGTACGGCCTAGATGGCATCATTGTCAGCAACCACGGCGGCCGCCAAATCGACGGTTGCATCTCCAGCCTCGATGCCCTGGAACCAATCGCTCAGGCGGTTGGGAGCAAGATAACCGTCATGATGGATTCTGGTATCCGCACTGGAGCGGACATCTTCAAGGCCCTTTGTCTCGGAGCGCAGGCTGTCTTCGTCGGCAGACCTGTTGTCTACGGGTTGGGTATTGCAGGCAAAGAGGGAGCTCATTCCGTACTGGCGAACCTACTTGCCGACTTGGACATCACAATGGGCCTATCTGGTGTCAAGAGTATACCAGAGCTGAATCCCTCTAGATTGGCCAGGATTCAACACCCCGGCGATATTCGGTCCAACTTGTAATCTCAGTTAAAGTTGCTACTGCTCTCACATGTAACCATATGAGTGGCGTGCTTAGTACAAAACGTTTTACATCTCCAAATATAACACCCCAGAAATGTGTCACTCCTCTAGTTGGTCTTCTTGGTTGCGGCTAACGTCGGCCCATTGAGCTTCGCATGCACGGCCTTGAGAGAGGATGACGCAACAGTGACCAGAACCCCAGCAAAGGTAAAAAGCATAATTCGCTGCGTGGTGTCCAGCAGCGCGAAGATGGGATAGACATACCTACTCGGATTAGTAACCAAGTCTCGGGGTACTTCGTTTCGCGAGAAAACTCACCAGCCATTCTTGCTGTAGCAGAGCTCAACCCAGTACCAGTATGAGAACGCAATGGCGGTGCTGAGGCCCATCACCGCAGGTGTGCTGATGGTCCAGGGCGGGCTGAGCACGAGGTGGTCAAAGGCCAACACAAGGCCGGGCACGAAGTGAAAGCCAATATCAACGGCGAGAGGGATCTTGAATTCGGGCGGTACCACGAGCTCGGGATCGATGGCCGTGATGCCGAAGTAGAGGGTCGTCACGACGACGTTCATAGGCGTCGCAATAACCGAGAGCGCATTCTTAATGCTGAAGAGGGTCGAGCTTCGCGTGACATCGGCCACCGCAGCGATGATGAACGTGAGAAACGCGAGAGTCAAGGAGATAATGGTGAGAAACTGTAGGTGCCAACCATAGGCTTGGCTGACTGGCGTCTCCCACGAGAACAAGAACTTGAAGCTCGACACGAACGAGGCGATGCCGACAAGATGCCACACCAGTGAGAAGCCTGGCGCAGGTGACTCGGCTCTCTGAAGAGGGTGCTGAGCCATTGTAATACCGAATGAGATCTCGGGGGAGGCGTGTTTTATCAGTATAGTAATGAGGTTATTGGGTATGCGTTGCCCCAGATGGAAGACGAAGGGGTAAAGTTAGTCGCGTGTTCTCATTGCTGTGGCGGATCCAGTTTGCGGAGGCGGCGGAATATTGGTGTGCTGAAAGTCCGGGGGCGGCGCGGCTACAGACGGAGGGGTCACGGTAAAAGGGCGCCAGCTGTTACCATGGCAAACGGGAGACTCTACTCCGTTGAATCAAATTAAATGAAACACAGAGTAAAGCTGCGCAATGGTTAATGAAGGAAACAATCATTGAGCTGTGATCGCAGGGTAGCTTGACCCAGCAGGTACACCCTGCTGGAGCCGGGACTTACAGGCCGCCCCCCACCTGAGCGACCTGGCGGTTGCTCCAGTAAAACTTTCTGTCGCAAAGAGCTGCCTGCCTAAATAGCTTCGCTCGTCACCAAATCCTCAACAGCAGCACTGCGATCAATCTGTTGGTGTGATTTACAGAGCTGATTCGGAGAGGTTACCGACACGAAATTATCGACAGCTGCAGCCATGGCGGACGGAGCCGCCGACGACAGCGCCGCGCAGAAGCGAAGCCATGCCGACTTCCAAGACGACGCTTCAGGTACGCGCATCGTGCGACCAAGCCCAGATGGCTGTCCAATGGGGCTCATCAAGCTAACAGATGTCGTGCAGATTCGTCCGACGATGATATGGGCCCCCAGCTGCCCTCGGCCGAAGCACCAAAGAAGAAGCGACGCGTTTTACCCTACGAGAAGCTCTACGTGACGGCCCTACCCACGTCGGCGCGATACTCTCGATCCCTCATGCACAAGGAGCAAGTCTCCTTCGTGACATGGACGCCGCTTACCGATTTCCTCATTACCTCGTCCGTTGACGGCGTCGTCAAGTTCTGGAAGAAGATCGCGCAGGGCATCGAGTTCGTCAAGGAGTTTCGCGCGCACAACGGCGAGATCAAGGCCGTCGCCGTCAGCCAGGACGGGCGCAGCTTTGCTACCGCGGGAGCCGATGAGACGGTCAAAATATTCGACGTCATTACGTTTGATCTTCTGTCCATGGTCACGCTAAACTACGTCCCCAAGAGCTTGTGCTGGGTGCACAAGAAGGGTGCCTCGTTTCCGTTGCTGGCCGTGTCCGAAGAAGGAAAGCCGCTCATCCATGTTTACGACGGCAGGGGGGAGCGCGAAGAGCCGATCCATACCATAAAGGGTCTGCATCGAAACCCTGTCCACCTGATGGCCTTTAATGACAGCTACGATTGTGTCGTCTCGGCCGACGAGGGAGGCATGATTGAGTACTGGCGGCCAAGTGGCACGTACGAGAAGCCCGACGGCGTGTTTGAATACAAGAGCTCGACAAACCTCTTTGACTTCAAAAAGGCCAAATCTGTCCCAACGTGTCTTACAATTTCCCCGCAGGGGAAGAGCTTCGTTGCATTCTCGCTACCTGATCGCAAGATTCGCTTGTTCGACTTTGCATCTGCTAAGCTGCATCGTACATACGACGAGTCGCTGCAGGCAATAGAAGAGCTGCAGCAGGCTGGCAGTGCTTCGCAGAAGCTGGATCAGGTCGAGTTCGGACGTCGCTTGGCGCAGGAGCGCGAGGTTGAATCGCAGAGCATACGGTCTGCCTCAAATGTGATTTTTGACGAATCAGGGAATTTTCTGATATACGGGTCTATGTTGGGCATTAAAGTCCTCAATACCTACACAAATCAAGTGGTCAAAACGTATGGCAAGGACGAAAACCTGCGCGCAATCAACCTTGCCGTGTACCAGGGTCAGCCGCAGAAGAAGGGCATCACCTCCGTGGAGATGGGTGCCTCGAGCAACCCCCTGCTGCAGGAATCGGAAGCTCGTGACCCTATCCTTGTTGCCACAGCGGTGGGCAAAGTCCGCTTCTATCTCTTCACAAACGACGAAGAAATTTCAAAATCGACGCGCGATGTGCAGAATGAAAAGCCTACGATGCTGGGTCGCAAGAAGGAGGTCAATGCTAAGAAAACAGAGACAGGGTCTGCTGCAGTGATCCATACCACGTATGGTGACATCCACATACGCCTCTTTCCCGATGCGGCACCGAAGGCGGTCGAGAACTTCGTCACGCACGCCAAACAGGGCTACTACAACAACACCATATTCCATCGCGTCATTCGCAAATTCATGATCCAGTGTGGCGACCCGCTCGGCGACGGCACGGGCGGCGAGAGCATCTGGGGTCGCGAATTCGAGGACGAATTTAGCAGCCTCAAGCATGACAAGCCATACACGGTCAGCATGGCCAATGCTGGTCCCAACACCAATGGCAGCCAGTTTTTCATCACTACAGAGAAGACGGTAAGTGGGCACGCTACCTCACTCCCGCTCGGGATCATCATGCAGATTTTCCCGCCCTTGTCCCCTTTTTGCGAAGATGCATTGCATTTATGCCGGAACCCCACGTTAGGCTAACCGAAGTTGTGCTGCAGCCTTGGCTCGACGGCAAGCATACGATCTTTGGTCGCGCGACACAAGGATTCGATGTGATCCAGAAGATCGAAAATACGCGAACCTTTAAGGAAAAGCCAGAAGAGGACATAAAAATTCTCAACATTGACGTAATGTAAATATAAAAAAAGCAGCGATAGAGCACGAGGCGCAAGGAAACGATACAGAAATAATATTGTCGGCAAGCCCGCTTGTCGAAAACCATACCATCGGGTCCGTCGCAACGCATAGTCCAAGTACAATGTTTCACTTTCCCCAACAGTCTCCCATGCGTCACCGAGCTGAGATAAATAGCGTTGAGCCACGGTGGCTAGCGTGAAGCCTGGTTATTCCCCCACCAAGGGCCGACGGGCCGGGCCACAGGCCAGCGCAACGCCCTGACGCTGTGACACCAGACACATCGGGGAGCACAGCTGTGAGGACGGGACTCTCCCCGCTGGATTGGCAACGCGCGTTGCTGCTGGCGCCGGGGATCATCAGCGGCTCCGTAATTGGCTGATGGAGTGAGGCAAGCGTCGCTAGAAGGAACAGAAGACCCCTGTCGTCAAGCTAACGCTCTGCCCACCATCATGAGCCTGTCCCTCGCCTGCTGCTGTTAATTTTGTATATGGCGACTTAAATACGGTCTTGTGCCCGCTTTGCCAGAGTTTTCAACATTATCCTATCTTTTTGAATCCGCATCCATGCCGTACTTACAGAAACCGACCATACTCGTTACGACTGCCGTCCCTGGCTGTTCGCCAATTCTCTGTCTGCCCTCGCAGACCTCTTATTGCAATTTTAGTGCTCTAGTGCCTTCTAGCGGCCAGATTTCAGATCACATACGACATCTTGGCATGAATTCGCTCCATTTAAGATGCCACGCGCAAAGCATCATGGGTCCTCAGAGCCCAAGCGACGAAGTCGCACTGGCTGCTGGTATGTAGCGACTTACATGCGGCTGATGCATCTTTTTAACAACGAACAGGCCCTGTAAATCCCGCAAGGTGAAATGCGGAGAAGAACATCCATCTTGTCAAAAGTAGGTCATCGTCAAGACTTTGGAGTTTTGCTTTCTCGTCTCCTTTCTACTTTGGACTAACCTCTCCGCCTCGCCCAGCTGCCTGAAGAACGGGGACACTTGTGACTACCGTATCAGATTGAACTGGGAAGGCCGAAGAATTAAACGCCGTACCGGCTCTGACGATGCGGATGAATCGTTGCCCTCGCCAATTCTGTTCAGCAATGAGTTCTTAGTCGACTCGTCCGCAGCTGATACGATTGGCGTGCCACTGCAGCGTTACGCTACCGAGCCGAGTTCGACAAATACTGGGCCCATTCACTACGAATTTGAGCACACTCTCTTTCAGGATCTACATCGAGGTCACGATGCTGGATTGCCGGCGGTGGTGAAGAAAAAGGCCAAATCTATGGATGACTGCTTTTCTTCTGATCGGTCGCCAGCTGACATACGACTCGACATCAACCGCAGAAACTTTGGCCAAAACACTATTTCGCCGCAGTCCAATGCCGCTGGTCAAAGCCCTGCTTCGACAATATCGACAATCGAAGAAGCTGTTACCTCTCGATCTGTACAAACTGACGCACAGATGGAACCATACTACTTGGACCAGGCTCACTCTCCCAGTGAGTTACAATGGTCGGGTGGTTGGGGCAACGTGAGAGCCTCCCTTGATTACATGGCTGTCAGCTCGCCACAACTGTCGAAGATGGCAACTTGTACTAGCGATGAGATGGCGGTTAAATCAACTTGGGTGAACCCTTCGACTGTTGAGACGTCTGATCGTAGATCCAGCGTTGACGAAGCAGGAGCTGACTCTGTAGAATGCCCAGCCCGCTTCTCGCACCCGACCCAAGTAAGCTACAGTAGTGCACCGGCTTGTAATATGGTATGGCAAACCAGCGGAAAGCCATGGGCGATGCTCGGGGACATCAATAGCACATTGAATGGAATCGGCAGCTTTGACACGACGGCTGGGCAGGCAGCAACGGTCCTGCAGAGCCCCCTCTGGATACCCAGCGGCGGCTATCCGCAGACTGCTGACTCTGTCCCGAAGGGGATAACGCCAGTGCCAGACAAGTAAGATATTCGAGAGAACGCAGGGTGAGCTTGACTAACGAAACTTCCAAATAGGCTGAAAGACGAGACCAACATGATGGTAAGAGGACACGATACTCTACAACAGGCACCTGCTAACGCAATACTTTGAAGTTTTTTGTCAGTACATATTTGAGATACTACAATTCAACTCGTACTAAATGAGCTTTAGGAACACTTTGTCAATCACACTGCAAAAGGTATGAATCGGCTTGACAAAGGAGTTGCATTTGAACTGACACAGTCCAGTCATGGCCCCATACCATAGCAAACAAGCCAATCCTTTTAGCAGTTTTCTGCCGGGCATTGCATTTCAGAGCGACATACTTCTAAGCCTGATGCTGGCTTTTTCAGGTATACAGAAGCAAGCTCTTCATCACAAGCACAAGCTGACTCCCACTGTAGCAGCACATCGATCGCAAGTTTTGCGCATGACTGAGCCCGAATTGCGGATCGCGGAATGGGCAGACGACATTTTCCCCGCGCTGCGACTGAAACTGAGCGATTCAAGCAAAGCGGTGCCAAACGATATCTTGCTCTCTATGGTGCTTTTGACATCTCTGGAGAAGTCATCGCCCAACGCCTTTGGCCATAGTATCCCTTGGCAGAAGCATTTGAGCCTCACACGCAGCTTGATGGATAAGCGCCTCGGAGATCATTACGTGCAAGATGAAACAGATGAAGAATTCTCGTTTATTTGGAGCTGGTTTTCCTACCTCGACACCATGGGCCAAATCAGTGCCGGCCCATCAATAAGAGGGCTACCATATCAGACCGGTCCATTTAATTTGATTCAAAGAATGACTGTCGAAGATGAAGATGAGTTTGACTGCTCAATGGGCTTTACGACACGTTGCGGACAGCTACTTATCGAACTCGCCTCCCATATCAGAAGGCGCTCTACCGCCGATGATGAGGACGAGGAGATGCTGCAAGCCGCACTCGATCTCGAGGACAGATTCAAAGAAAGCATGACGAGACCTGTCAAAGTTTGCCGCCATCTGCGGAGAAACAAAATTGAAATGAGAAGTCTCACAGAGATGGATGCTGCGAGCCAAGCTTTCCATTGGGCTGGCATTGTGTGTCTTCGCCGTCGCATTCTAGGGAGAGATTCTGGGGACGAAGAAGTCCAAGACGGCGTCCAGAGAATCTGGGAGTGTATTCAACATATTCGCCGAGAAAAGGAGGCAGATACCGCATGTGTATTTCCTCTTTTCATCGCTGGTTGTGAGACAAACGAGGTCGCTCAAAGAAAAATGATCCTCGCTCGTCTCAAGAGTGCTGAAAAGAGCGGCATGAGACAGGTACGTAAATTAAAGAACAAGAATTGGAACCGGCATATTTTTCGGAATTGCTAATGACAATTGGTAATATTCGCAGGTCAAGCGCGCCCGCAAGCTAATGGAGGCCTCTTGGCGTGAGGAGCAGCCCTGGTTTGACCTGCTTCAAGATGAGTTTCTTGGATGAGAGCCTGCCACGCCTGCTGAATTTGTGTGTTTCACGACGATATATTTGCGTACAAGACTGCCGAAATGTGTTTTGATAGTAGCTACTTGTTTTCTTCATTGTTTGAATATGAGATTCCAGATTGTACCACGAGGCTTACACGCTACTGCACATGTACAAAGGAAGTCCACATATCATCTCATCGTTGGGCCTCGAGAGTTTCCTTCCATCAAGGCTGCGCGTTGAGATTCAGAGGTGATTGGCAAGAAAACGATGAGAAGTGAGGCAGCTTGAACGCCTCAATCAGACCTGGTTTGTATCAGTTAGTTTCTGTCATCACAACGAGTATCTGTCTGCTCACCTTCAATAGCTGCATACATTCCCAGACCACACATAACAAGCGCGCCGATAAAAAAGACTGCATGCCAGACATTCAACGCTACCTGCAGCGTACCGCCGCTGAGAAAGCCGCGTACCCAGTGTTTCCATGCGGAGTCTCTACGAATGGTTTCTCCAGTTTGCGGATTGAATCCCTCGCCCTGACCTTCTCGAATAGCGTGCCTTTGGACATCGAAACACAGCGCGAAGAGCGGGGGAAAGCCGTATGTCAGGTTGACGAGAACCGATGCGGACATGACGCTGACGAAGCCGAAGAAATCCGGAATTGCGGCTGCGATGACCCAGGCAATCGCCCACCAAATAGGCACGATCGAGGCATATATGATCTTTCCGGGCTTGGTGCCAATCGGTGGCGCGTTGAATAGATCGATGAAGACATTGTTATACACGACTTTGATACCAATGTTCGCGTACAGGCCCGCGCAGATCAACGCGCTGACCACCGTCACCATGTTGCCGACGGTCTGCCATGCATATATGCTCACGCCTTGGTAGGCTGGGTTGAAGGCATACTGGCCTTGCAGTTTGTAAACTATGCATCCATACACGAGATAAACGCAGCAGATAAACGTCTGCGCCCCCCACATGGCCTTGAGGAAGTCCATCGGCCTGCGCATTTCGGCCATGAACTCGACAAACAGCTGTGCGCCAGTATATGCGAGAACACCGGTCATCATGCCATTGATGGAGCCGACTAAACCGCCAGTTGGGGCCGAGTTGTAGTGCATAATGGGTGGATAGACGCCGTCCACAGGCTTGATGGTCGAGGGATCAACCGCGCTCCCGGCCGAGCCCAGAGTCGAAATGGCGTAGTTGGGCGGCGAAGACGCAATGACGCCCACCGTCATGATTAGGATGAAGACGTTGAGCCACACGGCTGTGTTGGCGATCCAACCATACGACTTGAGCGTCCGAATCTGCGTGAGGAAGAAGCCGACGCACGCGAAGATGACGGGACACACAGCGTAGCAGAGGCGAAACTTGGATACCTGCGAGATGTTGAGACCAAACTGCAACGTGATCTGCCCGACGAGCATGACGAGCGAAAGCGCCTGGCTGACGTTGGCAATGTGCCTCCCAAAGGGACCCATGGTTCGGTAACCCAGGTCTCCGTAGTTTTTCACCGGAAACTGGTAGCTGTCCATGCCGAGATACATGCGATAGATCAGGTACCCAGAATATCCGGCCAATAGCCCGAATGAGACGTAAAACGCGATTCCCGGTCCCCAGCCAAGCGTTCCCATGGCGAAGCCCGAGCCCCAAGGCCCCAGAACATCGGTTGTGATCAAATAAAAGCCTGCCGAAGTAAAATTTAGAAACCATATTGGTGAAATGGTTTTGTCATTAAAACTCACATGCTCCGGACGACGCCGTCCGCATTGCGCGACTGGCATTAGCCCATTCCTCATCCGTGATCTTGGCCCGGTTCTCGGGGGTGAAGTCCTTGGCCGTCAGCTTAAAATTCGCGGACTCGTCCTTCTCAGTTGCCTTGTCCTTTCCGCCACCACCAAAGACGGCGCGAACGTTGAGAACGGGCGGCTCCAACGTTAGCTGCTCCGCTCTCGTGAGCTTCGCATAGTGATGATATTCCTCAAACGTGACGTCCGGATCGTAGGGCTTCCTCGCCTGTGGCTTGATTGCCAAGGCCGGGGCGGCGTCGCCACCATCTTGGGCCCACGCCGCTGCTTGGGACTTTTCACTCATGTCAATGCCTGATTTTGCGCCCTCGAATTCACGATATGACCGAATTGAGGAGAAATACGAAATCTAATGGCAAATGGCGCTCAGTTTGAACGGGAGGAGAGCGCGTTCAAGTCATCCGTCCGTGTAACTGTTGAAATAGAGACGCGGCGACGGAATTGGTATCGCCGTGAAGGCGATTTAACGCGAGGCTGAAAGGCCGAATGAGTAATAAGACCATGCCCGTTACACACCAGAACTCCATGGTCTGCTCGCTCCGACCTAACTACTCAAAAGGAAATGCGAAGGATGCGGGGAGCTAAACCTGGTATGGTGTAGTGTACTGCTGGGTACACGGGGATGGTTACAGCGATTGTGACGATCCTACAGTGTCTGATTCCGTGCAGTGCGTGGTACATGCTAATCATGCGCTCAAGCCAGAGCCATGTAACGGTCGCATATGCATACAGGCAGAGCTCAGTCGCAACAGAATCAGTCGAATATTGCCAACAAGGCTGAGAGCGTTTACTGAAACAGATAATGCGGCGTATCTTGATGCCTTGCAGGGCTCGTCAGCAAGCTCGCGACCCCTCACGCTAAGCACCGAAACCCGGTCTTTTTGTGCGGCATCCAGCGCTAGAGGAGATTGACCGAGAATGAAGGTGGTGGTTGGTATTAAATGATGTTAATAAATATGTTTTATTTCGCTCATTCATCGCTAGTAACTGAAAATAATTCGCTGTTGGTATTTCCGGGAAAGAGATCGTTATTCTGCGCAGCGCCCTCTTGCTACGTCGTTCGTGTGCTTGTTATTGCACCACACAAACACTCTCGAGAACCCACCAGACGACTTATTTTGCTTTTTGGACTCGCAAACGTAGCCGGCCCAGCCCTCCTCTGTGGCATTGTGACAAAACGAAAGGCAGCAGTTTGTATTTTTTGCGATCCATTCGTAGCTGTGCACGTCGAACTTGAAGTCTGCGCCCTCGACCTCGGAGATGATGTCTGTGTATTCACCAGTCATATTGACTTCGGAGAAACCCTGGAAGAAGTGCCCAGAGTCGGTATTTGTCTGGTTCAGGAAAGTCGCTGTTGAGCTTGGGGCAGAAGAGGTGGACGACTTGGTCGAGCTGGACTCGGTTGTAGTTGGTGTTCCCGTCGTGGAGCTGGCGGTCGCGGCGCCGGATGCCGAACTTGACGTGCTTCTAGACTTAGCAGTTGCTTTAATTACTTTATACGTTTTGTCCATGACTACCAACCTTGTTGCGCTTGGTTCTGTCGCGGGGCTGTGTGACTTTTTGGATCCCAACGCACCGCCAACGCCACCGCCGATTGCCACCGCAATTATAATGCATACAATGATGAGAATGATGAAAAAGGTGCGTCGTTTTAATCCCATGATTTTAGCGGGAGGTTGATCGGCTGTTGATGATGCTGGCGCACCCACGTTTCGTTCTGCGTCCGCATCCTGTTTCTGGCCGGGGGTGTAATCACCAATCACCTGCGGATAAGGCGAATTTTGGTATTCGTTGGCGACTGGAACGGCAATCTTCTCCGTGTTGTCATATTTAACGGCCTCTTTCGCACCTTCATCCGTACCGTCGGCATGGCTACTGGTTGCGGTTCGGGGGTGGCTGTAGTCTGTGGCCGGGCTCGCAACAAAAGTCGAAGGGGTCATCGCCACATCGACTACCTCTGGCGCATTGGCGTCCCGGTCTCGACTGTCAAAATGAGTTTGCGGTGACAGCGCTGATACAGGGCTGACATGTTGATTTGGGTCATTTTCGCTGAACTGGCGGGTCATTTTCACGATAGCCCACGATAGCTCACGATATTTGGGCAGTGGTGGCAGATTTACAGTTTGAGTGACACATCAATATCTGCAGATAACTCCTTTATAATATTATCTGCCCCTAGTCGCAGGAAAAATGAGGAAAAGGACATGGCCGTTGTACAAGAGATCAGCGTGAAGCTGAAACTGGTTCCCCAGCATCCTCCACATTTATGCCTCTCTTCATTCGTCGTGATCCTGGGCGCCGCTAGATTACTGGTTAACGTTGGAATTAAAGCTTTCAGCTCTTCTACCACACCGAAAAAAAACCCTTCTACTTGCAGGGATGTGCATGGTCGCTACACACAAAATAGTGACATGCCATCAAGCCACGGTCTGCCACTGAGCGCAGGGAATAAGTTTCCCTTGTCATGAAGGCAAATCCGGGATACCTTCGCGGGCCGTGGCGGGGTGGGCGGCGGCGGGCGTTCGGGAACTAGCGATGGTGGAAATACAGCCTCGTAGGCGAATCCGGCAAGATTGCCTCTGAAGAGATGGCGAAGCTCATGGAGTCCGCCACTGTTCGAGATTATTTCCAGAATCTCAGGTCGCGTGCACACAGAAGGTACAAATAGCTCCTGGGCTGAGCAGCTGAATATAGTGCGCCACACGAGCTTGGTAAATGACGTGCCCCCACTGGCGAGCAAATGCAGGTGACAGTTGTACTGTGGATCGTTGAGCCCCTTTGCTTGTTTTGTGAGAGACCGAGGCAGGTTTGCCGACGTGACGCAAGGCTGGCCGGCTGGCTGGCCGTTGGCGACAAGCAACCGTTTCAGAAACGATTGCCTTTTTGGGACACACAACGCCCGCATCTCAAACGGCGAATATGCAAGCCACATCGTTGAATTTAGCATGTCGCAGTTGAATGTTATATATATTTGAGTCTTTATTTACAAAATGCTAGGTTATGTACCATTGCCCGTCTACTGTTGACGGACAGCAATTATTTGACCTCCCTGGCCACCTGGTTGATTCCTGCCTCCAGTAGATACATATACAGTTGTCTCGTCTCGGCTCAAGATTGCCGCAGAGGGTCTCTGAAATTCGTCATCATGGTCAACGAGGTAAGTCACCTCATAGCCGTTGCTGCCTGGTACTGCCTCAGAGACACTGTTCAGGGGAATAGCGCCATAAACAGAGCCATTTTTCGCGATGCCAAAGTCGTCCGGGCTGCGCGGCGCGTCGTACTGGGTAATAATCTCCAGTGCTCCAACAGGGTTGCCAAATGCATCAATTCTGTAGCGACCGAGAAACTGAGCGGAGCTGCTCGTCAAGTAGAGGTAGTCCTTGTACGTCTTCAAGCCATTGACCCCAAGAAGCGCCAAGAATGGATCCGAGTTGGGCTGCGGCGCCAGTCTCGTGTCATTGATAGCAACATCAACTTTTCCGGTACGAGTGTTGGTGCGATAGATGAGGCCTGTGATGGAGTCCGCACTCATCACAATGTGGCGGTTGCCAGGTAGTGCAGACATGCCATTGGGAAGTTGTGTGTCGGGAAGATACGCAACAGTCTTTACCCGGGGCAGTCCCTGGTTCAGGCAAGTGAAGTCCAGAGTATCAATCCGACCGGTCCCGTCAAAGTGATAAGTAGTTCTATTCAAGTGACCTGTCTCCACAGCAAAGACATCTGGCGAAATTTCCGTAATGCCGGCTGCGGCATCAGCATCAGCGAGAGTAGCGACAAGGCGAGGTGCGCTACCGCTATTTGGGTCAAGCTCATATATGTGGGCTTGATCAAATGTGGTGAGGAGGATGTTTCCGTTTTGGCGCACAGCTAGGTTCTCAACCCATTGCAAATAGCTCGGAAATTGGTACAGGAGCTGTGTAGTGTACGCAGCCTGCGCTGTAAGAGCAAGGGTCAAGATGCGCAATGCCAACTGCAGACAGGACAGCGTCATGGCTGTTGGGATAAATATATTGACTAGAGAAACAAACGAACAGACAGGGATCGAGCCTGAGTCAAAATCTGCTGCGGGAATCAGGCTTACTTATGATGCACAGGTGTCAGCCATCATCGCAGAGACAAGGAAACAAAGCAACGCCATTCTCTGGGCGGCGGATAACACTACTGCACAGTTGCACCTCTTATTAGTCCATAATTCCGGCGCCAAACTCAAACCATGAAGCCTGATCCGCCCGGGCGCGTCGACGTGTACAAGCCCATGCTGGCGTGTTATCCGAATAGCTGCGGCCCGCATGGCGAGTGCAGGGGGCCGGTACCAAAACGAGGAAAAAAGGAAGGCGGCCCGAAATGGCTCGGGCCAGCCATACAAAGCCTCGCGTGGCTAGCAGGCCAGGCTGAAACTAGCGCACCAAAAGATCAGATGCAGCATGGGATTGGGCTTGGACAAAGAACCGTCTATGTTAGTTCGTCCAGAAACGCCTCCTGCCACGTCCTCGTGCCGCTCTGCCGTGCTTCCGTCCCAAAAACAGGCTGCAGCAATTTACCAATTTGCTGAACCGTACTACGACGGTTAATCAGAGAGCACGCATGGACTTCAGTGCAAAGTGTATTACCAGAAACGCATGGCGGGTGGACTGCTAGCCAAAATTGGCAGGTATAGCCACCTCGATTCTCTGCGGGGCCACCGCCGTCGGCCGAGAATTAATTCAATCCAGAAAAGCCGTACCAAATCCTCAGGGTGCGAGGCTGTCAATGAGGCCAAACACGACGCACTTCTCTCGGAGACTTGGCAGCGAGAGAAGTGCGTCGTGTTTGGCCTCTAGTCTTTCTCAGCGCAGTCAGCCTCGCGTAGGCCAGCATTTTGCAGCAATCCGCGTGAGCACTTGGTGGCTGAATTGCAGCACAAACTTTCTCTGATCCCACAGCCTTCTCATGAAGGCTAGCTGATGCAACACTGACGGCCTGCGGGCGCATACACGGATACACACCATTACGAGATGTTTAGCGGAAAGCTCGCCTTGACGTGTCAGAAACCGTTGTGGCCGCCGCTATTATTTGACTGACGCGTACATTAGTGCCAGCGCTACTGTCAACGGCAAGTTGTGTTTTAGCCCCTTGTTCTCCCTTGTGTACGGACGGGTAGCTGGTATTTATTTCTCTCCAGTGCGCTGGTAGTACTACCACTGGTGAATGCGGAAAAACTTTCCGATTGCACAATGCCACAATTCTTCCCGAGACATGTCCATGTAGAAGCAGGGTGGCCGCAAACCCAAGTTTAAGCCTCGGGCGAGGTCGATGCATTGGCAAGCAGCCCCTACCGCACCGGGGCGCATCACCCAGAGCGGGAAGATCTCAATATCCCTGTTGTGACTTTGTTAGAAAGCGCATGCCAGAACAATCCCAGTCATGAATTTAGTCTAGAAACAATCGCATGGCATGATGGAAATGAAACGTTTACCTAACGTTTGGTCAATCCTAGAATTTGCAACGCCGTTTTTTGTTTCCATTAGCGGATCGTATTAGTCCGCCCCATGTATATCAGGGGTAACACCCGCGATAATTCGGGGGCAGAAGAGGCACATCAAGCGAAAACAAGAAGAGAAAAAACAGTGACGAGTATTGCGAGATTCACGAGTGGTACCAAAATATAATGCAAATAATTATTCGAACGAAGTATGATCAAGCCCAAGCTCCCAACTAAAAGATATCAATAACAAGGAAAAATAAGGAAAGTAAAACAGAATGACATAAAGTTCGTAAAAGTTCAACACATGGTTTTAAAGGCAGGTTGGTGGCACGCTAACTTAAATTGGTGGCCCACCGCGACGGAGGACACCTTCGAGCGAGACATGGGCATTCGAGCCATTGATAAACCCAACTTGCTTCAGATACCGAACGTTGGATCTCACTGCACGTCCCAGCTCGTCTTCATCGGGCGCGGATAGCGCGGTCGGTCCAGCTATACCGCCCTCGCTGACAAAATGCTGAACCGGCCAAAGAGGATGGGATTCGCCGGTCTCGTTCATGTCTTGGAGGGCTCGCTCAAGCCACGCGGTCCATTCGATCGGGCGGCACGCGTAGTCCAGCTCTGAATTGACTTGAGACCAAAAGTCCGGGGCGCTGAGACCCATCTCAGCCGAAAGGTTGACAAAGACATTAATGTTGTTCGCCGTGATCTGGTCCAGTGTCCGCTTCGCAACCTCGCCACCATCCGAAACTGGCACAAAGCTGGGCTTGGCATCGAGAGGGTAAAGTTGTATCTTGGCGGCGGTCGCGACGAAGCGCCATAGGAAATCGTCCAAGTTGGCCACTCCTTCCGTGGCAGTTCCGATAATCATGCCTGGCTTGATGACCGAGAAGCGGTTTTGCTGCGACGGTAGTTCCCTGGCGAGCTGGTGCACAATCTTTTCGGCAACATACTTGGTTTGGCAGTAGCCAATGCTGCTGTTCAAGTCTTCCGCAACCGTCGCAGGATCCGCCTCGATATCAACAGAAACACCTCCAGAAACGAAGACGAAGCGCGGCGTGTGTGGCGACTCGACTGTTGCTTGAAGCAAGTCCACGACCGACCCGACATTCGCATTCTTCAACTTATCGTAATCAGCGTTCCAATTGACAATCGCGCCATTATGGATGATGGCATCAATCCTGGTAGTGGACGACGTGCCAGCCAACTGCATCCATTGCTCCTTCTTCAAGCCCAGCTTGACCTCCTCCAAATCACCTGTCCATACTTCCATACGCTCCTCATAGGAATCCTTCCACCATCCCGCGATTCTGGCGGTTGCTTTTAACCTTTCAAGTCCATGCGTGGTAGATTTGGCTCTAACCAGGGCAACCACACGCTCAACATTATCCATCGCCAACAAGCCACGCAGAAGCTGCGTGCCAAGGAATCCTGTTCCGCCTGTAAGGAAAACAGAAGCCCCAGCTGGTAAAGCTGAGCTTGAGGCAAAATCGGATGCTTTAATTGACTTGCACCATGACTCAGACAGTATAGACGAAACTTCGCTTTCGATATCGACCGTAGGCTCGTTCGAAGCATCGGCCGTTACGAACTCTGCCATCTGTAAAATCGTCGTACTCTTGCTGTTCATCATCGATAGACCGAGGTGAACCCCAAATTCGTTCTGGATTTTCTTCAAGAGAGTGATGATGGAAATCGAATCTCCACCAATTTCGTAGAAATTGTCAGTTGTGCTGATATCCTCTGCACTCAGCCGGAGAACCCTGGCCCAGGCATCTCGAACGATCCGCTCCGTTTCATTTGATACATCGCAGAATTTTGTTCCGGCGGTTGCCAGATATACTTTCAATTCCTCTGATGAAAGACGCTCGAGAGTCTCGCGGATAGCCTTGCGGTCAGTCTTTGCTGCTCTGCTCTTCGGTATTATTGAAACGGGGATGAAGTAGGCCGGGATCATGTAGCTCGGCAAAGCGCCAGTCAGCTTTTCTCTCACGCTGCGCACATATTCAGTGAGGAGCTCTGTGTTGGGAAGCACCATCGTGTCTTTGGTAGTCGGGTTTTCATCAGCAGCTTGGTTCTTCATCTTCATTAGGCAGATCAACGCCGCCGACGGTGTACCCTTGCGAATGATTTCGACAACAATGGACTCCGCGGCCGGAGCAGCTGCCTCAATCTTATGTTCGATATGACCCAATTCAATACGTTGGCCTCTGAGTTTGACCTGGGCATCTCGACGACCCATGTATATCATCTCACCCCGATCATTGTATTTGACCAGATCCCCGGTCCAGTAGAAGCGACTAGA
This sequence comes from Lecanicillium saksenae, assembly GCA_027627215.1. Taxonomy (NCBI): domain Eukaryota; kingdom Fungi; phylum Ascomycota; class Sordariomycetes; order Hypocreales; family Cordycipitaceae; genus Corniculantispora; species Corniculantispora saksenae. The sequence goes on along the minus strand of JANAKD010000186.1, from coordinate 10,962 downwards.
CTTTGCGATGAGCCTCTCTGGTAAGAATTGCGCGGAAGTTGAAAAGTGCGCTTCCGTCATAGTAGGGTTATTCAAATAGCCTCGTGCAACTGCCGGTCCTTGAATGACGAGTTCTCCCTCACAGCCAATTGGTGCAAGTCGATTTGGGTGGTTTGGGTCAACAATCCAGTTGGCATTATGCACGGGTCTGCCGATTGTGCCGCCGGACTCGGAGCGAGAGGTGTAATGGTGAATTGAAGCAATGCAACTTGCTTCAGCGGGGCCATAGGCATCGAATAGATTCGACTTCTCTACCCAGTTGAACAGAACGCTCTTATCCATGGCTTCACCACCGCTTGCAAGCGTCCTCAGTGTTGGAACTTGCTGGGGATTGAGTGTTCTTATGAAGCTTGGTGTCAGGAGAGCGGTGTTACACTTTGCTTCGTTAATAAATGGGATAGTGCTGTGTAGACGCTCATACTCAGACGGAACACAAACAGTTCCACCATAGGCTAGAGTCGTCAATATGTCGAATGCAACAACGTCCCAAACGTGATTTGCAAATTGTAATGTGCGAGTGTCCCGAGAAAATCCCAGTCGCTGACCATGCCCCGTCAGAGAAGAAGCGTAAGAGCGATGTTCAACAACAATGCCCTTCGGCACACCAGTCGAACCTGATGAGAATATGACATAGGCAGGGTTGTGTGGCTTCGCCTGGTTATGCTGTAGCGTGTTTTCTGCGTCTTGTCGGCTCTGTTGAAAGCATTCAAGTGAGTCAGAGATGGTAACAACATGTTTGCAAAGACCCGTGCAGTCTTTCAACGACGTCTCGGAAGTCAAGAGCACTTCAGCGCTTGCTTGTTTGATGAGGCCTTGGCGATAATCGAAAGGATGGGTCGGGTCCATAGGCATGAATGCTCCGCCGGCCTTCATGATGGCTACGACGCACACCGTCGGCCAGATGGACTTCTCCATGCAGATGGGAACAATAACTTCGGGGCCAACTCCGATGGTCTTGAGGAAGGCTGCCAGTTGGGTTGATAGCGTATCCAGCTCATTGTACGACAGAACACGAGCGGTACTGAAGACAGCCTCGCGAGTAGAATCTTGGGTGACGTGCTCAGCAATCATGTCGTGAACGCACATATTAACGGGAGTTTGATCCTCCTGATTCAAATCCATAGCTCGCTGGAGATCCCAGGGCCCAGAAACAGAAACTTCCTTGACAGGCTTGCTGGCGTTGCCAAGAAGTTGTGCCACAATATGTTCAATATGGTAGGTCAGGGCAGTAATGCGGCCCTCGGAGAGCTGAGATGGGGCGTATAAAATGTTGATTTCAAAAGCAGATTCCATCAAATGGAATTGAACAACAAGTGGATAGGTGTAGTAGTTATCACCAGCGCCGTCGGAAGAATCTCCGTCCAGACGTTCAGAAATGACATCCACCGTCTCAGCATTGCCTCCGAATCTCTGTGGCTGAATAACCATCAGACTAGAGAACTCACAGGCGTCGCGCGCGTCTGAGCTGATTTTGGCAATTCTTTGAAGGCCAAATTGCTCATGGGGAATCATGTTCAAGTTTTGATCTTGAACATCTTGCAAAAAGTCTCTGATGGTTCTCTCACCGGGTATCTTAACGCGGATAGGGACAGAAGCGATAGTAGGGCCTGCAAGAAATTCAATACCGTCCACAGGCGCCGAGCGGCCAGAAACTGTTGTACCAAAACACACGTCGTCTGTATCACAGTACTCTCCCAACAGAATAGACCAAGCTGCTCGAAGCACCGTAGCTATGGTGATTGACGAATCTGAGGGTGTCGCGTGTGAGACAACTCTCGAGTATGTGGCATTGGCCTTGCACTTCTCAACGCTGTCCGGAGGGAAAGCCGTGCGGGTTACTCCTTGCAGTTGATCGGCCCAGAATTTTCTGCTTGCAGCATTGTCGGAGCTCATGACATATTTGATGAATGATGCGAATGGCTTCACAGCTGGCATTTGAGCGCGGCGGTAAATCTTCTTCATCCGATCCAGAAGAAGATTGATGCTCCAGCCATCAGCCACGGCATGGTGAACAGTCCACACAAAGTATTTCGAGGAAACAATGGCATATCTGGAAAGTTTTGATCCATATCCCATCGGTGTCAGTGAATCTTGAGAAATGTACTGCTGAACATCAAGGCCATCGGCGTCTTCCCACGCGGCTTGTTCTTTGAGGACAACTTGTACGAATGTTCCGTGGATAGGTACAATTCGAGTTCTCAGTGTTGAGGTAATTTCGACCGTGCGCTCCCAGGCAATTTTGAAAGCTTCGATATCCACGTCATCGGCCAATTGGAAAGCATGGTGCGCGACGTAGGATCCGACGTTGGAGGTGGCAAGCGCCATTAATCCTTCCTGGAGCTTGGTGCAAGGATACATATCCTCTATCAAAACAGACTGCCCAACTTCACATTGCTTCTTCGCTTCATATATCGTATAGTCGGATGGGATATTGGGCAGGAGCGCAAATGGCTCCAAGTCCTCGCTGTCATCTTCATCGTTCACGACAGCAGTGGCGGCCACTTCACACAGCCTAGGGTCTCTGAATATGGAAGCGATGGAGAGACCCAACCCCTGATTTCTAGCCATTGTCACCAGCTGAATGGCACTGATTGAATCGCCTCCAATACTGAGGAAGCTGTCCTGTCGTCCAATGTCATTTGCGGGAATGCCGAGAAGTTTGGCCCACAAGTCTCGAAGCTTGCTCTCAGTAGGTGTGTTCGGCTGCTCTTTCAGAATCTGCCCTGGAGAAATATGATTTCGTTTGTCGACAGGAATTTGATTTGAAAGGGTGATGATTTCGCGACGGTTGTAGCGACCCGAAGAAAGTTGGCTTGGGGGGCAATCAAAAAGGAGGAATGACGAGGGCACCAAGTGCTTTGGCAAATTATTCGCCAAAGATAACTGCAGCCCAACCAGCATCGCCTCCATTTCTCGTGTGATAGGCTCAATCAAAGCCGGTGTTCTGGCACCGGAAGGCTGAGACACAAGCCACAACAGGCCGACTAGCACCTCCTCGTCTGCACCAATCAGCCTTGCGACCGTTCCGCTCATTGACGGAGGCAGATCATTGCGCAGCTGTTCTTCAGCCTTGAAAATATCCTCCTGACTCCCGAGAAGGCTCTCACTGGACTCCTTGCGGCCAATGTACTCCAATGTACCATCGAAGTTTCTGCGAACCAGATCACCAGTTCGCAAAGCCCGCCTCGTCACGTCACCGGGCAGACAAACCAAATCTTCAATAAAGGTTTCAGTCGTGAGGGGAGTCTCATTCAGATACCCTTGGGAGATCGAAGGACTCTCAATCACAAGCTCACCAATGCAGCCTAGAGGCGTCATGCTGGTAGCATCGGAGATCTCCACGACCCAAAGGGCTGCTGAGAGTGGAAGTCCAATGCTCCGCCCACTGCTCATGGCATCGATTTCATTCCAAGAACAGATGAAAGATTCTCTGGTGCCAAAGAACGTGTGTGCATTGATAATTCCAGACCATTTGTCGAGCAGTTTCTTGTTTACGACTTCGCCAGCAAAGCCAAGAGTCTTCAGACTGGGAACGTGGCCTGGTTGCAGATCGTCGAGAAGTTCTGACTTGATCAAGACGGTGGTTGCCCCAACTTCTGATATCTGCTTTCCAATGTTGCTCTTTTGTCCATTCTCCTGGGGAATGCACACACACCCGCCCGCGGTAAGTGTTGCTAAGATCTCAACAAGATGGAGAAAAGAGTCTGCTGAAGACTGTTGAAGCATGCGCGTGTGCTCATCAATACCCACAGCACGAGCATATCCCACAATAGAAGAAGAAATAGCATTATGTGTAAATTTGAGGGCGTTTTGGGTCGAGTTGTCCTCTGTGAGAAGAACTGCGCTCAGGTTCTGTGGCGTAGGGTGAGAGGGGAGAATGGAGAGCAAGCCTGTTACAGATGATGGCTTGGCAACATCAACTAGAATTGTCAGGTATCCAGGGTATGCAATTGCTTTTTCCAAGAAAGATTCTGTCAGGATAGCTTTGGGTTTAATAGCCTCAAGAATAGCCTGTTTGGACTGGTGGAGAGTGGCAGGCTCAACAGGGACGATTGCCGCACCGGCCAACTGGACCGCGAGGAATGCGACAGTATACCACTTGGATTTTCGCATACAGGTGAGAAGGAGATCGTTAGCGCCGATACCGTGACTTCGTAGTCTACTGGCAAATTCTGCGGCGGCCATACCAAGCTCTTTGTACGACAAGTCACCGTCCCAGGCGCTGATGGCATTCCGATGCGGATATATATTCATCTGCTTCTCTACCAACCAGTGCGTGCAAGTCTCATTGGGTCGGAGAATTTCTTGTGAATCGATAGCCAGATTTAGATCCCACTCATCCACCAAGGACAGTGATCCAATCGGGGTTTCATCTTGACGCGCCACCTGCTCAGTTATGCGGGCAAAGTGATGCTCGAGAGCCTGCAGGGATTCAGCAGACACAAGGTTCGAATCGTAGTAGATGATGAGATCTACACTATCCTCGGACAGCAAGCAGTTGATGATAAGAGGGTTGTCGAAATAGTCTTGCAGACCGTCTTCAAGGAGCTTGGCAGTAGCTTCTGTCGTGTCTTCCTCCAAGAGGGATTTTTTGCCACCCATAGAAGCAACTTGATTAATAGGCTGGATAATCAAGAGAGTAGAAAAATCACAAGCAGCTTTGGCATCGGCGCTTAGCTTGGCAATATTCAGTAACCCATACTGCTCGTGGGGGATCATCCCTGTGGTGCGCGCTTGGATTTGGGCCAGGAATTCGGAAACAGACATCTTGGCATCTATTTTGCATCGAAGTGGAATAGTCGTGATGGTAGGTCCAATCATGCTAGTAATCCCAGAGAGGCTCGCAAGCCGACCTGTAACAGTGGTACCATAGCAAATGTCGTCCGACTCGCTGTGTCTTGCGAGCACGATACTCCAAGCCGCCTGCAGTAGGGTTGCCCTGGTAATATTTGTCTTCTTAGATCCAGGCATCATGATCGTCGCAGTCATCTCTTTCATCGCTGCCTTTTTTTTCTTTTGGCCAGAAGGCATTCGAGGGAATGTAACTGGCTTGACACCTGCGAGCTGGTCGCGCCAATATTGCTGTGTTTGGGAAACATCAGACTGCTTAATATATTTCACAAAGTTTGAGTATGGAAGCAACTGAAGTTCTTCTGTTCCGTCGTAAGCGTCTCGCAAAGCCGAGAGAATCAGGTGCATAGACCACAGATCGTAAGTTGCGTGGTGGATCTGAAGGACGAAATGCGGTTGGTCGCCCTCGATCAGAGCATATCGACACAATGAAGAACCATATCCCATGTGGTTTTTCTTGGCAGCTGTCAAAAAAGAGGGGAGACTATGTCCCCTGGTATCTTCCCAGCTAGGTCTGAAGGATGTGATAACCTGGACAGCCTTGCCGTTCGGTGAGTCTGATGGAATAATCATACGCGTGCGCAAGTTGCTGCAGCGCTCGACTGTTCTCTCCCAGGCTGCTTTGAAGTTGGACACCGAGGTACCTGAAGCGAGGCGATAGACTGCCAAAGAAACATAGGCACCGGGTTGTCTGACTGACAGCGCAATGAGGCCTTCCTGGAAGGCAGTGCAAGGGAAGATATCCTCAATCGCTCTCTCATTTCGTAGGCCGCACTGCTTAGAGGCATCATGAATGATGCTACTTGCGTTGGAACTATCCAGAAGCTCAAAAGGCAGCGCAGCAACGAATGTAGTATCGTCGTGCGAAGCAGCCTCTGCCATAGCCGCCAGCGTAGGGTTCGCAAACATTTTGCTCATTGAAACGAAAATTCCATTCTTTTGCGCCAAAGAAGAAACCTCCAGCGCAGAAATAGAATCGCCACCGACTTGGAAGAAGCTGTCATGTCTGCCAATTATCTCCGGGCTGATATCCAGGATCTCGGCCCACATGTCGCGGAATTTGGCCTCCATCTCAGATAGCGGCGCTCCTTTATCTTCATTTCGTGTCAGCGACAGCTGGGAGTATTCATTGGCAGACATATTGTCAACCACACCGCGCAGAATCTTGCGGTTGACCTTCATCGAGCTAAGGAAGGGAGTGCGGCGAAGCACCATGAATAGCCCAGGAACCATGAACGGCGGAAGCTTCGCCTTGAGATCCATTGCAAGCTTCTCCAGTCGTTCTTGAATTATTGGCGTCATTTCTCGTACCATGTCGCCGTGATCCTCTCTCAGTTCATCGGCAGTCTCGTTATCAGTGTCGTCAAAGCTGACGAAGGCAATGAGAGCCTCTCGTTGACCGCGTCGAACAACTTCCACAGTGGCATATTTGGCATCTTCGAGCAACTTTTGAATGTTGTACTCAATCTCTCCGAGCTCTATACGCTGACCTCGAAGCTTGACTTGCGTGTCTTTTCTTCCTAGGTATTCGATGTTGCCATTCTCATCGTACCGAACCAGATCGCCCGACTTATAATAACGATGGTTTGGTTTGACAAGCTCCTCTGGAACCCATTCCAGGTTATTCAAAAAGGCTTTGCCTGTCTTCTCCGGATCTTTGACATATCCTCGACCAATTGTATTTCCTTGGATGATAAGCTCACCCACGCAGCCAATCGGGGCCAGCTTGGTGTGATCCTCGGGTTCCACAATCCAGCAATTCGTGTGTATTCCCTTTCCTAGAACGGTGGGTAATTCATGAACAGATTGGTATGTATGAAGCAAAGCATAAATACAGCACTCCGCAGGAGCATAGCCGTTGAGCAATCTGACGTGTGGTTGCCAAGTGGTTAGGGTCGTCTTGGTCGGGGCCTCGCCACCGAGGATCAGAACTTTCAAATTTGGAACATCCTTGGGGCCAAATGTAGTGACAAAGGACGGTGTGAGCATAGCAACGTCCGCTCGCGATTTGTTGATGAAGCCGGCGACGTCCTGCATACGCTCCGTACCAGAGGGAATGCAGATAGTGCCACCATAAACTAAAGTTGTGAGTATCTCAGAGACGCTGACATCGAATACGTAGCTGGCAAATTGAAGAACTCTGGAAGACTGAGACAGGCCAAATTCTCTGCCATGGCTTATCATACTGGAGCAGATGGCAGTGTGTTCCACAACAATTCCCTTTGGCTGGCCAGTGGAGCCGGATGTGAACAGGATGTAAGCTGCCGACGACGGGTCGGAGTTGAAAACAACATTGCCTGGTATCTCTAACTCATCGATTTGATTTAGAAGAGCCTGTGAGAGGATTATGACGTTGTCGGCGATATTATCACAGGACGAGGAACTCTCGACGGAAGTAAGCACGTATCGAGCCTCGACCTGCTTAATCAACGCCACCCGGCGATCGTAAGGATGCGTTGGGTCCATGGGCATGAAAACTCCACCGGCTTTCATGATTGCGAGCATTGCAATAACAGTCCAGGCGGATTTCTCAAAACAAATCGGGATAACAGTTTCTTTCGTGACGCCGAGGCTAATCAGATGGTACGCGAGCAAAGAGGAGACCTTCTCAAGCTCTGCGTAAGTCATGGACATCTCAGTGGAGTAGATAGCCTCATGTTCTGGCGTATTTATGGAGTTTTGGGAGATGATCTGGTGGAGGCAAGTTTCGGCAACAACTTCCTGGACGTGAGAGTTGAAACTGGTAGCCTTCTCTAGATCCCAAGCACCCGCGAGAGCAACGCTGCCCACCGTGGAGTCGTCCTGAGCCAGCAGCTGTTTGACAATGTTTTCCAAGTGGTGGCACAACCCCTGCATTTGCTGCTCAGAGACTATGCTGCTGTCGTATGTGAAATCAATCGTGACATGGTCCGAGTAGACGGGGCATTGAATGACAATGGGGAAAGTGAAGTATCCCTCCATCGTATCGAGCACAGAGTATTCATCTTGAGACGCAGTTTTCATGAAGGAAGACGTCCCTTTCTCCATGATCTCAACCTGCTGCTGAGGCTGCACAATAAGCAAGCTTGTAACGTCGGACGCAGCCTTGATTTCAGGGCTAATCTTGGCAATATTCTGGAAGCCGTACTGCTCATACGATACCATTTCCAGGGCCTGATTTTGGACCTCCAACAAAAATTCACGTATTGACTTGCTTGGATCAATTTGAACTCGCACAGGTACGGTTCCAATAACTGTGCCAGTCATGTTGGAGATGCCCTCAACATTCGCGTTGCGACCAGAGGCAGTCGCGCCAAAGCACACATCGTCCGTGTTTCCATATCGAGCCAAGGCCAGAGCCCAAGCCGCGCGTAAGATTGTTCCTTTTGTAATCTCCGTTCTGGTTGAAGCTGGAAATGCAATATCGTGCTTCATCAGTCGGGTGACCTTCTTGGATGGGTTCGCCGCGGGCTGGTTGATATGGCGAGAGGGGAACGCAGGGGGCTGTGCACCACGTAGCTGCTTCATCCAGTAGTTGTGGGCCTTGTTCATATCCATTCCACTGGCATACTTAACAAATCCGGAGTAAGGCGTAAATACAGGGTTGCTGCTGCCTTGGTAGAGCTCCTTCAGGGCATTGAGGACAAGCATAACAGTCCAACCGTCAAAGACGGCGTGGTGAGTGACCCAAACAAAATATTTCTTACCTGATGTCTCTCTGATAAGGGCAGAACGAGACAATTTGGATCCATAGGACATGTTCATATTCTGTGCGACTTCAAGGAACTGATTCAAGCTCACGTTCTTAGTGGGCTCCCACGCAAAATCGCCGCGAACCAGGGTCTGGATAGAATCGGTACCTAGTTTCACAATGCGCACGCGCATGTTCTCGCATATATCACAAAGATATTCCCATGAAGATTTGAATCGTATGATGTCGATATCATCGCTGAGGCGATATACAAATTTTGCAATGTACGATCCAGGGTGCTTCACGCCGAGGGCAAGCAAGCCTTCCTGGAGAGCGGTGCATGGATAGGCGTCATCGATGATCTCGTCGTCTTTTAGCCGGCAAATGGATCTTAACTCGTAGAGTGTTTGGTCAATATTTTCTGCTTCCAAGATACTGAAGGGTTTAATTTCCTCGTCAGCATCGTTGTTCTTGACTTGAAGTGGCTTCGCTACCTCTGCCATGACGGAGAGCCTGGAATCCCTGAAGATGGCCGCGGTAGAAAGCTCAAGGCCATGCTTTCTCGCCAGAGATGACAGATGAATTGCTGAGATACTATCACCGCCAATATGCAAGAAGCTGTTATCCCGACTAATAGTCTCGGGGGCGGTGTTGAGGATCTGCGCCCAGAGCTCTCTCATGGCGAACTCTTCTGGTGTGGCTGGAGGGATTGTATCGGAGCCAGAAGTTGCCGCAGAGTACTTGGAGAGCTCTTCGATCGAAAGGCTATCAGCGAGGCCCTGGAGACCCTTGCGGTCAATTTTCATAGATGTGACGAAAGGCATCTCATTCAGAGGGACGAAGAATGAAGGCACCATGAACTTCGGTAGTCGGGCAGCAACATATGCGCGAAGATCAGCGAGTAGCTCCTGCATGGCAGGATAAATGGGAATCAAGTCATTCCTGGCCAATCCAGCAGTCTTCGCTGCATCTATCGGCTCTTTGAAGTCAATGAAGGCCACCAGAGAATTTCCTGCTTTGCGTTTTGTCAAGTGGACGGCGGTACTCTGGATGCGGTCGTCGGCCAGGTTCATAACATGTTCAATTTCGCTAGGCTCCAAGCGCTGCCCGCGAAGCTTGATCTGGTTATCTTTACGACCCTGGTACTCGAGTGTGCCGTCTGGGTTGTACTTGACGAGGTCACCGGTTTTGTAGCATCTTGCAGTTCTCATCGGCGTAGAGGCGGGGAATATCTCGACGTGGCTGATGAATGAAGCAGCCGTCTTCTCGGGTGCTTTATAGTATTCACGAGCCATGGCATGACTCTGCACGATAAGTTCTCCGGTGCAACCAATGGGTGTGAGACGGTTGTGGTTATCGGGCTCGACAATCCAGCAATTTCCGTGCACATTGGTGCCGATCCTCGTCGAGGCGGTGTATTTGTAGTTCGGGTCATATGTATATGTCATAACCGATACGCAAGTCTCCGTAGGTCCGTAACAGTTGATGAGTCGAACACGGCTCTGCCATGTGTGGAGGACATCCAACGTCGCTGCTTCACCAGCAATGATCAAGGTGTCAATGGTTGGCAGCTGCTCAGGATCCAGGGTCTTTACATATGAAGGCGTAAGAAGAGCTGCTGTTACACGAGCCTCGGCGAGGAAAGGCGAGATGTTCTCCAGCCTGCGCTCTTCTGGGGGGATGCACACGGCGCCACCCAGTACCAGAGGAACGAAAATTTCATAAATGCAGGCGTCGAACGCATAGCTAGCGAATGATAGCATTCGCATCTCATTAGTGGCTTCGTGCTTCTTGCCAAAGTTCACAATGCTGCTCGATGCGGCCGAATGTTCCACCTGGACACCCTTTGGCACTCCGGTCGATCCAGACGTGAATAAGATGTAAGCTGCATCTGCAGGCGAGCAAGCACGCATCGGAGTATCTGTGGCTTTCGATTGCTGCAACTTCTCGGCAATGAACAAATCGTCGAGGACGACCACATTCGGGCACATTTTCTGGCAGATTGCCGCGGTGCGAGAAGACGCAATCATAGTGTCAGCGCCGACCTGGCCGATGAGACCCTGTCTACGGCTCTCGGGATGCGACGGGTCCAACGGCATGAAGATGCATCCAGCCTTCATCACGCCAATCATGGCCACGATGGCCCACTTTGAGGAAGCAAAGCATATCGGAATGACGGCTTGCGGCGGAATTCCGAGAGAGACGATATGCGCAGCCAGCAGCCCGGCTTCTTCCTCAAGCGCGGCGTAGGTCATTGACGTCTCCACAGTGTAGATGGCTTCACGATCTGGGTCGCGCATTGCGCGATCCGCAATCAGATGATGGATGCACTGGTGATAAACGGGCATAGGTGGGCCATTCCACTCCAACGCCTGCTTCAGGTCCCATGGGCCGGCAATTGC
>JANAKD010000185.1:0-30389 GCA_027627215.1 Lecanicillium saksenae | reverse complement strand
CTTCAAGGCGAACTTGTTCTCCAGTATGGGCCGTTACCGTGACGCTCTTCTTGCCGGCGAGGCTGCCCCGGCCGCGAACTATGGTCACGCCAGCACCCTCCACAAATGGAATGAGCACAGGCGCATCGCTGAAGCTGCCCGTAAACTTGTTGCGACGAGCAAATGTCGCGCTCACGTCTGCCTCGGAGATGACTCCGCTCGTGGAGGATGACGGCCGGAGGAGGACTTTGCTAGGGACGCAGGCCCAGAACGGACAATCGCCGCCGACCAGTTCATCTTCGACGACGGCGGCGGAGAATCCCGCCGCGACAATGCGAGCGGCCGCTACCCGCGATGCCCACCCCTGCAATTGTTAGCGCTAGCCTGGGTGTCTTGTAGTAGCGTGATACTTACAGTTCCGATGCAAATGACATCGAATACCTTGGTAGGAAGTGTGTTGAGATGGTGATCTGCCGGATGCACATTGACACGTGCTGAAGGAAGTTGGACGGAAGTCATATTTGCTCTAAGTATACACGTAGATTTCTTTTAATGGTGTTTAATGTTCAAATTCCAGAGCAATTCCATGATGTTTTAAATATGAAATGCGTTTGTGATCTGCGCTTGCAGTATGCTCGGATTTTGGTGTACGAACATGCAGCCTCCTTGGCGAAGCGATCGACCGAATTCGGGCGAGTCTCATAATCATGACAAATTTCTCAAAAGACTGCATGAAATATATTAAAAAGTCATTACAGGTGTTATTTAATTCCTTTTCCAATGTACTGTTTATCAATCACCATCCACACTGAGCTGGTGAATATCGGGATGCTGGAGTACTTCGTCCGAGCTGGTCCGGATGCGCCTAGCGCGAACATCACGAGTATTATGTATCATCTAGCGCCTGGCAAAGCTTTAGGCCAAGAAGTTGCCTTACATTGCTGGAAGGAAAAGAAGGAGACAAAATTTACTGACCAATTAGAGATGAAATAATATAATTAGAGAAATGTCTCCAACTTGGCAATGAGTGCATGAGGAAGTGAGTTCTGGCTCGCAATTGCGGGTGGGTGTGTTTGAGCTTATTCCGTGATTCAAGACCGTGCGCAATGCCACCCAAGTGAAATTCAACAATTGGCTGATCACCCAGAATTTTTTTGAACGTGAACTGGGAAGCGTGGGCCAAGTCGCATAGCTACTCACAGTATCAAGCGTATCGAACGATTGCCGTCATTCTGTGACTATCGTGATCTTGGCGCTGCCCGCCGTCCGTCTTGTGCCCATCACACTTGCACACAAACCAACTAAGCTCCAAGTTAAGATAGTAGAAGCTGTCACTATTTTCCTTTCGCCGTAGGCGCCGTCGGCGGCATGACAGCTGCGGATGCAATTGCTGAGCGAGCTGCTGATCTGTATGACACATCAACTTCATAAGCAAAATGGGAGTGTGTAGACCCCATCCATTCTTTGGCTGAGAATTGCGCTTCTACTCGTCATTCATTGCTAATCAAATAACAGGGCGGAAGCCTACCATCGTATGACAAGGCCGCCGTCGAAAGTCAATCGGACACATGAGAGCCTGCAATCCTCGTACCCGCGGGGCAGTCCATCCATCATGAATCAGCGGACTCTGTGTCCATGTATATGCTCAACCGCGGCATTTCGAGTCTTACGAAAGCAACATCCACGGTCCATTTTGGGAGAGTCGAGCGCCGCGTAAAGGCAATGCCTGGTCAGTCTCCTTCAGTAGGCCGAGAAACGACCACATCTGTGATCTGAAGCGGTGCGATAACGACGCACGCGGTTTCGCGCGACCGCCATCCCCGGCTCCAGACTACTATATACAGCGAAATTTCACCAATCTCTCGGGAACTACGACGAAGAAAAACTCCGCCTGCGTAAAAAATGGAATGTTTTGACGGTCGATGTGGACACGACGAAGACTCCATATGGCCTACCCACCTTCACTGAGGCTGGCATTACGCTTTTCACTGTAGCCAAGCAAAGGGGTGAATTTGTCTGGAGTAAGGCCAAAGACGAAGTCGCAGCAGTAGAGGGCACGGCGGAGAATACTTACAGATTACTGGTCACAGCTCCATTGCGGCGCGCAGAAGTAGATGCGCCAGTTGCTCTTTGGTGCTGCCGCGTCTGGCAGCACTCCGCTGCCACTCCTGCCATAGATAACAGCGTAGAAGGGGGTATGTATGCTGAGATGGTCTGTCGCGGAAAATACTTACCAATGGGCAGTCCGAAAAACGTTTCATCTGGCACAAGAGATATCAACTCGATGGAATGTTTATTGTCGCCGGAGCTCTCCAATGTGCCGAAACGGTTACAGCGGGAGTGCGGTCTGTCTGAAGCGGTCGAGACACCACAGCCGCGCTTCAGTCTAGTGGACGAGGTTCCAGTTCGACATGGTCATGGTAGCAAAATTATGCGAATCAATTCTCTCAGTAAATGTATGCTGAAATAGTACGCGAATGCGTACTATTGAAGGACCCCGCTGCTCCGCGCATGCAGCAAACATTGGCCGAAAGCTGTCCATCTACAAGCCCAAGATGTTGAAACTGATTTTGTTACTTTCTACTTTCAGCAAGCCATTGACTCTCATAAACGTATCGAAATTACGGTTGGAGAGCAATAAATGTTTACTCTATTAATAATTTAATCAGCCCATCCGTATTCGTCTTCTGGCCAGCAATACTGGCGCTGAGCAGCTGCGGCTCGAGCCAGCCCCGCTGAAGTCGCTGAAGTCGGGCGATAGGGACGAGCATACAATTGGAAATCAAACTTGCGAGAAGAAATTTCTACATTCAACTCGCCGGCAGATTTAGTTCCCCCGCATGACGGATAACTCAAAGGGTGACTACGAATCTTCTCGGCTGAGAGAGCTGCGGGTTGCGGATAGCGCAGCTGTCGCCCCAGTTTGGTCCGACTCAGCGGCAAGATTAGTTCCCCCGCTCAACGGCCAACTACCAATCCTCTCGGCCGAGAGAGCTTCAATTTGGCAGATTAGCGCAGCTATCGCCCCATGCAGGTCGGAACACTGTGACGCGCCTGTCAGCTCGGGCTTTACATGAAAATATTCGTTTATGCTTACCAACAACGTCCACATCTGCCTACCTAATGAGTTACGGTGATCTTCCATGAGTAATGATTATTGGATGGTGGCACAAATATTCATATAAATGCTTCGGCTTCCCCTGCTCAGTTTCGAATTTTGTATCCAACCGTATCCGCCATCACAGCACCGACACGGAGGTTTGAAGTCATTTACAGCCGAAGCTGGCAACGAAAAAACAAGCAGAGAGAAAAGAAGACACCACAGAAAAAAACCTTCATAATGGCCTTACAGCAAACCGACTACGAAAAGATACGCCAAGTGTTATACGATATTGCCTACGCGCAAGATACGCTCGATTGGCAATTGTTCCGCAGGTGCTGGATCCAACCAGAGCTAATCGACTTTGATGTTGCTGGCCACCTCGACGGCTACAAGGTCCAAAAACTCCCCGTCAAAGAGCTAGTGCGACTATCTCAAGAAGCGCTTGGTGGATTTGACTGTAGCCAGCATGTGGTGACCAACATTACCATTGCATCAGACGAGGAGGCTGCCGCCGCTGGCACCGCCGGCGCGGTCAATGTACGTGCGCTAATCACTGCGTTTCACTACCTGGATCTGGCGCGCGCCGAGGGTGTAGAAAGCCAGAGTCCAGTGGATGGGAGGAGCAACGAAGCGATTATGCGTGGGGTGTGGAAACTGAAGCTGGTGAAGAATGCCAGGGGCGACTGGACAATCAAGAGCATCAATGTATCTAGGCTGGCACCACTGACTGGCAACGCAAACCTATACAGCATTGCCAAGAAAAGATTCCATGACGGTCTGGGACGACGGCCGTTTACAGAGTAGATTTCAGAATATTACTTGCCAAAGCCTAGATAGCTTCCTCATCTAGCTACAGCCCAGGACCAGCAAGTGCTCTGGGGGTTATCCAAAGATGTAATTTCTATCACTGTCCATGCAATTGCCCATCCTTTCACTTTCGTTCCCGTTCTTCGTACTCCACCCTTGTAACCCCGAATAGCTTCAATCAAGCCCGGTCTCCTTTCGCCGCTGCAGCGCCTAGACTGGTTTTAAAATACGTCCAGCTTTTCTAGTCGATCTTGAAGCTGAAGGATAGTCTGCCGAATTCGGACATGAATATCCGGTATTGTTTGGAGAATTATCTGCGCAGCACTGGTAATGTCTGCTGAGATGCGTGCACTGGGGCCTACTTGCTGGTCAGCAAGGGTTGGCTCCAGGCTGCTGACACTGACACTTTGGCACGAGAGCCTCGTCGCCACGAATACTCGATCTAAGCGATTGACCAAATGCACCAAGAGCTGAAGTACCATGGTGAACTGTGCCACGGATGGGATCGCGCCCGCTTGTAGAACATAACCGCGGTTGCTGTGCAGATTGCGATCTTCGATTGCCATTGATTCTAGGGTTTGCTCAATGGAGCAACAGAGAACGCTGAATAGAGACAGAAGATGTTGATGACAAGAGAATATCATCATGGTTAACCCTCCCATGTCCATGATTCCTCTGTCGATAATTCCAGCCGCATCCTGTGGCCCATCATGGCGGGTCACGGACGAAACAGTTAGCAGAGAGCTATTCGTAATGCGAAGCAAGCCTCTAGTTCCTTCAACCGCCCCGTTAACAGAAAATGAGGATATTGATGGCGGAGTGCTATCGGGTTGAAGCTGATGGTTAGTGGCCGAGACGATTTCGGTGTTCAATTCAATGACCTGCTGCTGAAGGGCCTGTAGCGAATTGTCAGCTGAGGCATTGACACCGCCTTCGTCACTATAGTCTAGGTGACTCAGTGACGGGTCGAGAGGCGAAAAGCTGCTACTCCAAAGTCGTGGGTAATATGGACCTTCGTGCACATTGACGGGGGTATCGTTGTCCTCGCTCAATACAGCACGAATGTTGTCACCGCTGTTTCGAGGCCGACTGTCTGCCAGGAAATGCGTAGCGGAAAACGCATCAGCATCATCCCAGTCGAGGCTGACAAGTCCCATTTGGCATTGACTTTTGCCATCCTCGACAGAGGGAAGTGAATCCTGGCATGCCAGATCAGACTGCCGGCTTTGCGGAACAGTTACCATTTCACTCTGTACAGAGCGACGGTTTCTCAGTCTCACTGGGCTCACATTAGCCTGCTATAAAGCAAACAGTTCATTTTTATAGAGTGAAACAAGTCGGAACGGCGAATCATACACTTATAGATACATGCTGAGCCAGCCTTTACGCATCTGACGCACTTCGGAATTGACTGCCCTTGCGAAGGTCTCTGGGTGGCCTGTGAATCACGAAGACAGCGAACCTTTTGCTGCCTACAGCGTTCGCATGAGTTTCGGTGATACATCCCAAGACTTACCACCGTATATGAATTGTGAAAATAACTGCCTTGGCGGGGATGCGATGGGTTGTTTCGGCTATAAGTGTGGCACTCGACTAGCCAAAAAGGTCGGATTTCCAGACCAAGTACAGTGAGATATATTTAGCGCTCTTGGCGCTGTAAAAACATCACCTTAGGGCATTTTTGTTAATAAAATATATAATTTTAATGAATAAATAAGGAAAGTATAATCCGAAGCATCCTTCATTTGAACTGATATTTATATGTTGCATTATCTAATAAACCCATTGTAATTTTAGAGATCCATTTGCTGCCGCTGATGATCTCGGGGTTGCGTGCCGTCGTCAAGCTAATACTCGTCGAGCTTCCCCTCCCGTCTGCCCTCCCTGTGCCACTCGATGTGCGCAATTAGAATTAGAAACATAAATGACGCGGCGGGACCAGTGCACCACACCTGTCTCGGATATATACGGCGAGCCGAAAAATTAAGAGCGGTTGTATAATCACCAAGCCCGACCTTACTGCTGGTCTTGTCTCGGCCTGGAACCTTCACGGTCGTTTGCCGAATTTCGCGAGCCACTTTGTGTGACGTGGCGATATTGGGCCATCCTCACTTCTGAGCACACTGGAAACTCACGTGCACTTGTCAAACCGTGAAGTAACAATGGATAATTGCGTGGTGACGTGGCGACATGGCTATGCGGCTACGTGGCTATGCGAATGCACTACGACTTTACCAGCGGGCAGGAACGCAAGATAGAGCGGAACCGTTATCACTCTATCAATAGATATATTTCCTGTTACCCTCTACATGTTGCCATTCGTTACTATACTAATATTGCTCTAATACACCCAGCCTCTGCTTTCTTCCAACTATGGTCGCCGACAAGGGCGTGGCAGATGCTCTCGAGCAGCTTCGCGGTGTTATTAATACATCAATCGATGCTGTTCACGGATATCTAGCACAGGAGAATTATTTGCCATTGGATCTTAACAAGCCGGAACGTCACCCGCTCCGAGACAGGTATGACGAAAGTGCGACCCGGGCATTAAAATGTCTATCGAACGCCGGCGTGATGCTGAGAGCATTATGTGACCCTGATGCCTTCCTGCATGATGTGATGTTCAATGTAAGGCACCCCTTCCCTCGCAAATAAGTGGAGCTTTGATCTAATTTTTGTGATGTAGTTCAATGATCATACTGCTCTCTATGTCGCCTGCCAGGCAGATGTCGCCAACGTCATTGGAGAGAAGAGTTGTAGCCTCGAGGAGCTCGCAAGTGTAACCGAAATAGAGTCGGAGACTTTATCGAGGTTTCTACGAGCTCTCTGCAATATACACATATTTCGTGAGGTAGCTCCAGATGTTTTTACCAACAATGAGTTATCGTCTCTACTACGCTCGGAGTCAAAAAGAGCATTAGTTGGTCTCAAGTAAGTTTCAATTACGTTGGCGAATCATCAGGCTAACACATGCTAGCGCCGAGGAATGTCGATTAGCGTCGTGCAAGTTGTGGGACGTCGTATCCGCGACCCGTAACGGATCAAACAAAGACAGTAAGACAGCATTCAACATTGCTTACCAAACCAATCTCGCCCCGTACGAGTACTGGGAGAAAGTCCGCCCTGATTTGGGGGCCCGCGGGGCCAAGGCTTTCACAGGAAAGGGAATAAATGTTGAACAGTACTTGAATTGTACGAGCCACCCATGTGACTATCCGCAGCCAGCTATGATTTGGATTGACGGACGCCGCTAATCTCAAAGTAGTGTATCCTTGGGGGAACGAAAACGACCAAGTCATGGTAATCGATGTCGGAGGCGGGGCAGGAGGGGCAACCCTTCCTATCGTAGCCAAATTTCCAAACTTGCGGCTCCAAGTACAAGACCGACCAGAGAACGAGAACACATTTTACGAGGTAGGTTGTGGATCTCTTTTTTTAGGCCCGCATGACGCTGATTAATGACAGCATCTACAACACTCTTACCCCAACTTGGCAAAAACATGTCGAGCAACGTTTTGCGGCCACAATTTCTTCGAGCCGCAACCAGCCCGAGACGCTGATATATACTTCCTCCGCCACATTCTTCATAACTGGCAGGATGAGATGGCGTCAAAGATATTGAGCAACATCGCGTCCTCCATGTCCTCAAAGAGCAAGTTACTGATTTGTGAGCATGTGCTTCTGCCAAGTTACAATCTGCCTGCATCCGGTGGATACTCGCAGGAACGCCAGTCTGCTCCACCGCCGTTGCTTCCACATTGGAGTGGCAGTTTTACCACTCGATTAGACCTGGTGGTTTTCGCCTGCCTTAACGCTAAACAAAGAACGGAGCAGGAATTCTCGGATTTAGCTGCTACTGCGGGGCTTACTGTCACGAAAATTTGGAGAAACATGGGGGATGAGGTCATTTTTGAGTGTCGGCGTGAAATTATTTGATTTAACAGAATATTTTCATTCTTTCTATCATCAGGTGCAAAAGAAACTAGTCTTACAATGGTTGGTACGCGAAGGTCGTCGCAGTGTGTGTAAGCCATGCAACTCCGCTCTCGTTACTACCTGCAACATGCCACGCACCCGCCTTCGGCGGGGGACGTTAAGGTATTTTATACATATAAAATAATTAACTTATTATTAGAAACTTTCCATACAGTGAGCGCTGGGCGATGGGTGGTCGCGCACCTTACAGCACCCCTCAGCGCGGCAGTGCGACGTCGACCTTCCCCGACCCGGTCCGCGTCATCGCAGGCGGCCTCATCTCGCCCTCTTGTATGCTCTGCTAAGACAAACAAGGCATCCCCGTACACAATAGATCGGCCTCGAACAAACTAGAGCGGGGCTTATTTCCATTCCAAATTGAGTAGCAGTCGATGGCATTTGGCATGATTGAATTAGAAGTTCGTGTATTCAGTTCCAGCGACTGAGAGAAATGCCGCAACTCAGCCACTGCGGCCTAAATCAAGTTTTGTAAATATTGAATAAGTTATATGTCTCTATCAATCGCCACGTCACTATTCAGCTCCATTTAACGGCAGATGCGAATGGCCCTGACAGCGGAGGCTAGACTCGGCACGGCACGCCACAAGCACGTATCATGGAGCAAACAATCAACATCCCCAGGGGGCAGAGGTTCCGTTTATTCTGTGCGTAAAATTGGTAATCTCCTTACTCTTAGAGGGGTCACTTCTGAAAGAGTCACGATACTCAAAGAATGCGTCAGTTGATTTTGCATCGTTATTGGTAACATGGCAGCTGTATGTCATCCGATGCATCTCATCAGACAGTGCAATCTGGCGGACATCTGAGCATCGTGCCATTGTGCTGTACCGTGTCACATGATGATTATACGACTGTCCTTTTTCTGTCAGCTGCATCTTTGCTGCAGCCAAAGTCCAGCTGCATCTCTGCTGCAGCCATGGTCTTGCTCTCCCAGTCAGGAGTCTCGTAAACGTCACGGAGGAAATGTCTCATTTATTCTACGCTCCATATAATACGCCGAGTCACTGCCACGTGTCTCAAACCTTCTTGTCGTCTCGCATACTTCTATTCCTAGGAGGAATACGAATGGCAGTTTTCAGCTGGTGATGGGCTCGTCTTTTCTTCGTTGTGAGATGCACAGTGCCAATCTCAGTTTTCATAGCTGCTGAGAACTATTTTTGGGTACGAGCGTTTCCTGGTCTCAGTTTATGCCAAGTCTTCGTCCGCTGTTCGGCTAATTTTACGTGATACCAATTGGTATCATTCCTCTAGGAGTGACCTGGGGTCAGATCTACTTCGTTTGCTTAACACTCCATCGTCCCGGGGGGATATGATTTGCGTACACACACTGTAACTCTACCGTGGCAGCATAAACAGCATAATGAATGAGTAAGTAATTATTCTGATCCACGTGTAGTATATTATGCCCCCAGGTTTGGCCCATCTCAATGTCTTCTGGCCATGATTTAGCCTTCGCTAGCAACACCTCAACCATGGATCTTCCAATATTCATCCGTACTCCACGCCTTTTCCTGCGACAATTCAAAATCGAAGACCTAATGGACTGTCACAAATTGCTCTCTGATAGACTGACAGCAAAGCACTCGTAAATCACGACTGACCAACCGATACAATTCAGTCAGGTGTTAACGGTTTCGAAGACCCGAATTTGCGACAAACATCGGCGAGAGCAAGAATTGGCTTTCGCGAAGACTTGAGCCTTGTCATTCGACGGGACTGAGGACTTATGCAATCACACCAAGAACAGATCTTCCTCTACTCGGCCGGTCACGCTTACAGGTTATTGGAATGGCAGAAGTTGCAACATCATCCACGGAGGAGTTTGATATTAGTTTACTGCTTCGATCAACACACTTCTACAAGGGCATCGGTGTTGAAGCCGTGAAATATTTGATTGAATGCATTTGGGTCACACACCCAACAATCTCAGCTATTTTCGCAAGAACAACAGCAGAGAACAGTGCGGGGTACCGAATGCTGAGACAGCTGGGATTTCGAGCTGACAGTACTCCAATCGGCGACATGTTTGTACCATTGCGGCGCTGCAGTGTGCCAACTATTCGACATGTACTTATGAACCCATATAAAACTGCTCTCTAATAAATAATATGGACTGTCTCATTGCGTACGCCACGTTGCACTGCATGCCGTACAACGCACAAGACGTACTAGTGCTGCATTGAATAGCGCCATGTAGGTGCCACAAAATCGGCACTTTTTGCTCATTCCGCAGCACCCGCCAAAAAAATAGAAGACCTATTTCTATTCTAGGTTAGAGTAGCCGAATGGGTAGTTTGCTATCCCCAGGTTAGCAAAGAGTCTCAATTGTGCCTTTTTTCACGGTGCTATTCCTTATCTGTAAGTCAGAGTTTTATTAGCAAGCAGTACAAAACCCTCTTTGCAATCGATCAATTGCATGTCAACTACGATGGGCGGAAATAAACAGTCAAAAATGAGCATTTGTGCAGGTCCTAGTGAGGTCAGTACGATTGTGCTAAGTGATATTGAAGTTGTTCGCTCATTGCTCTAGCCTCCACTGTGCCTCGACACTATACCTCAGCACTTTTCTTCCATATTATCGCGTTATGAGGATAAACCTGCAATCATCTGTCGCTCGCCAGTTCCTGGTTCTGTAGACACAACAGTGACATACTCCGAGCTCGATATACTGTCAACGCGATTGGCGACTGGCCTAGCATCGCTGAGAATCACAAAGAATGACCATGTTGCTATAATGAGCGGCAACAACGTTGAATTCGCGGCTCTCACATACGCTATATATAAGCTAGGGGCTGTATTGGTGCCTCTGAATCCAAGTTTCAACGCCTCACAAGTTATAGCCGCGCTCAGACTCCTTGGAGTCAAGGTCCTGATAATTTCTGCCATCACGGATCTAGCATACAAGCCAGGCTTTGGAAGAAGTAACGAAAGCCTTCTGTCCGAAGTGCTAACTGAACTAAGCGCGGGTACTGCCCACAACGGCACAGAGAATACACTGGACGCTGTTATTGTCATTGATAACACACACAATCATCCTAACGAAACATTTACGTACCCCCAGTCCGAACGGGTTGTGATGTATGAATCGCTGCTGCATGGCACAGAGCGTTCTCCGGACCTGCCGTTAGACCTTGACGCAAATGACACGGCGACAATACAATTCACCTCAGGGACCACATCGAGCCCGAAAGCTGCCATGCTCAGTCATCGATCTATTCTCAACAATGCATTATTCATAGCGCAAAGAATGGGGATGGAGTCGTTCGACCGGGTCGTTGTGCCGCCACCACTCTTCCATTGCTTCGGTAGCGTTCTGGGCTATTTAGCAGTTGCGGCCACGGGCGCTACAATCTTGTTCCCTAGCCCTGCATTCGATCCGCGAGCAACAGTCGAGATGTGTTGCAAATACAATGCAACCGGTCTGTATGGAGTAACCACGATGATGCTTGCAGTCTTGGACAGCCTTCCGGAGTGTGGCACACCAACATCACTCCGTAAAGGTATAGTGGCTGGGAGCACGGTACCAGAAGCCTTAATGCAAAGAATATACGATAAGCTTGGCTTAGAAGATCTCGTCATCTGTTATGGGATGACAGAGACGAGCCCCGTCAGCTGCATGACATCCCCATTCGACCCCTTTGAGAAGCGATGTTCTAGCGTTGGTCGGCCTATGCCGCACACATTGGTAAAGATTGTCAATCCACTGAACCGATCAAGAGTGATGCCAATCAATAAACCAGGAGAATTGGCTATATCGGGCTACCTCGTCATGAAAGGCTACTACGGAAATCAGGAACAGACTGACGCGGTCCGAGTGATGGAGCCCAACGGCCCTGTTACAACGGCTTGGATGTACTCTGGTGATGAAGCTATCATGGATGAGAACGGTTATGTGTCCATTACTGGTCGTATCAAAGACTTGATTATAAGAGGTGGTGAGAATGTTCATCCTCTTGAGATTGAAAATTGCCTTTTGCAGCTGCCTGGTATCATGGAAGCTGCTGTGGTTGGTATACCTGACGACCGACTGGGAGAAACTATCTGTGCTTTTATTATATTACACCGTGGATGGAACTTCAGTCAGGAGTGCGGCACTATCAATACCTCAGACGTTTTCGACGAGACTACTGAATACCAGGTCAGCAAACACGCAATACAGAGATGGATTCGGGTGAAACTATCCTCACACCTGGTTCCGAAGGCCATTTTTCACGTGGGGGAACTTCCAAAAACGGCAAGTGGCAAGGTTCAGAAATTTGTATTACGACAATGGGCATCAGATATGAATAAAGCTTCTTAGACTAGGATGAATATTGTTGTGCTACGGTCTCACCTACCCCCATCTCTGAGTCCCCACATCCAAAAAAAAGCTGATTGAGGCATGAAGACATTACGGATGAGTTCATTGTGTTATCTTGACCGAGGTGCCTGACTACTGGCAATAACGGAGTTAGGTACATGGACTATGGATAAACTTTCTTGCAGTGGGGTGACATAAGTAACACTAATTCCAGTGAAATCACTACGTCTACATTCAATAACCCCACACTCTCTAAATAAATACTTTTATATTATATACAAGTATAAAATATTTATTTATTAATAAAATAGTTTATTTAAAGTTTTAAAAATTAAGAATCTAAATTTTAATATATATAAATATTATTTGTAATTTTCTATTAATTTTTATATTTTATAAAGATTTAATTTTAAAATAAACTAAAATAAGAAAACTTAATTATATCTTAATTAATCTCATATGTAAATTTTTAGTAGTTTAGTTGATTATTAGTTTTAGTAGTTTATATTAAAGTTTAAGGTAGCTAATCTGCCCAAAACAAAGGCGTTACTTTTGTCACCCCACTGTATGCCAGTAGTGTACCCCTAAACAATTTCATTCTGACCTATGCTGCTTCCTCCATACACCTAGAACGTCTCGACAAAGGTCGATCTGTGTAATATTTGCGGACATTATCTTGAGGACTGATACTTCGACCCCAACATGGTGCATAAACCACTCTCGAACTCTTACCGCAACCAGGGAGTCGATGCCCAAGCTCGCCACAGGTATAGTGGTTTCCATTTCCTCCAGCTTCATGTGTAACATGGCGCAGAGAGCCGTCCCAAAACGATCGAGCAGGAGCTCAAGGCACGTGTTCTCGTCGCCGGCGACCGCAGCCAGTTTCGTCTTTAGGGGAACGGCGCCGGCGTCTTGGCTCGTGATCTCATCGTTGTCCGCTTCTGGTTTTAAGAAATGCCAGAGACGAGGTTGGTCACGCCATGAGAAAGCAGAGATGTTGCCACTGATGCCTGTCGTGATGCCAAGACGGCCGCCGCCAGGTGGGCGACCAGCCGCGGCGATACCCTCCGCCAGCATGTCAAATAGGTCAATTTCGTCGACTGCGGCGTAAACTTCGCGAATAGATTGTTCCATCTCTTTTCGCCTGTCTTGCCGATGCAGGTACCCTAGCCCGCGTACCGGCCCAATGTGTAGGGCTAAGGCGCTCACACCACGACGCTTTAGCTCATTTGTCATCGCTTGCATGAACCAGCCCGACGCCCCATACGCTGATTGTCCAGCATTGCCTGCAATAGCCACGGCTGAGGAGAGGAATAAGATAAAATCAAGCTGGGGTGGTACGGTCGTAACATCGTCTAGTAGCGCCACCAAGTTCCGCGTTCCCGTCACCTTTGGGCCAAGTACAGCTGAAAAGTCTGTCCAGGGTTGGTCGACAAATAGCTGATCATGCATGACCATAGCACCGTGCATAATTCCTGCCACAGGAGGCATGGATGCATGAATTTCGGCCCAGGCGCTCGACAGGGAAGTGTAGTTACAAATATCAACCACCAGCACGCGCAAGCTGGCACTGTGGGCCGTGGCCGCGTGGTTGACGACGGACTGGGCCACTTTGGGATTGCGCGACGCCAGGACGACATGACGAGCTCCATTGCAGAAAAGCCAGTTTGAGATGGATACCCCAAATTCACCAGTTAGGCCTATGAGGAGATACGTCTTGTCTGCTTGGAAGAGACCTGAGTGACTCCGCGGTAATAACCTGGCAGTCACAGTCGGGATAGTCGTTCGGTCGAAAACGGCGGTTGACGCAAGGGTAGCCAACTTTATATTTGGTACGTCTTGTATCGCGATAATGCACTCATTGCTAGGCGAGCGCGTTGAGCGACTATTGCTTGTGAACAGCGCTTTAGCTCGGCACTTCAGTGTCAGCTGGGTGAGGTTTTTGCAAACGACGCCGCTGAGGCTTTCTGGCGATAAATTCGGACTTTCGATTTGCATTTCCGGTCGATACTTGCTAACCAGAATAGTCATCGAGTCTCCTTGCTGCGTGTTATCTAAACAAACGAATGTCGAGGCCCCAACCGGCATCGCCACTGCCAGGTCACGTTCTGCGGCGAATGGATGCAAAAACGCAATTTTCTCGTTGCTATCAGCATCACAATTTGTTGTTTGTTCAATTTGAACGTCCGCGCGCCGTAGCGCAACGGCCTCCAGCTCTGGGGCAAGCCAAGCTGGCGCGCCATGTACCCACACGCGACCACGAATATGGGCAAGAGTAGCCTCGGCTATAGCTGCTTGTAATAGATTATAGAGATCATGGCTATAGTTCACCTTTTTGCTGTTATTTCCGCAGTTGTCATAACGCCAGACAAGCTCTATACCGGAGCCGTCGGCGTTCACAGCCGAAGGGCTTGTGAGCACGAGCTTTGTCTCACTAGACACGGTATTGCGTACAATGCAGAGCCTTTTCGCATCCCGCTCTTCTTTGAGAAGAAATTTGTGGGCAGAGGCTGCCAAAATTTCCCAGCTGGGTATAGGAATATCATCATCGCGCGGCTGCGCCAAGGTGATCTGGCCATGCTCGCCCAATCTGATGAACTGGTTCGTTGAATCAACCTCGACGGTTACCTCCTTCCACCTTGCGTCGGAAAGTAGATTTAGATGATTGATAGGCCACAATCTAGGAATATAGAGCGCATCCCCTTTCAGCAATAGCTCTGGCTCAAGAGTCCAAAACTTTTCTAGGTCGTCATCACGGCTCTCGGCCAAATTGAGGAACAGTTTGACAACTGTGTCAGATTTTAGTGTGCCAACGTCTTGACAAATGTCGAGTATCTGCATCTTTAACGAGCTCCTCTCGAGTCTGGCCGATCGGCTCCAGCCCATTATCATGCTATTGTCCGGAACTGTGCCATTCTGAGCTCCTGTCGTCAGCCAAAACAGTACAGAGGCGTGGCGCATGATTGCTTGGAGCCCTTGGAATCGCGATTCTTCCATCATGGAAAAGACTGGATTATCCAAGTCGCAAAGATTAAGCACCATGCTACCTGTCGCTACACAGATGTCCTCGAGACCAGGAGCCGTCCTCACTATTCCAATGCGCTCCAGCGCATCTTTGAGTTGCAATATCAGAGACATCACAGCATCGCTCGGTGTGCAGTCGTGTACTATCAGTATTTCTGTCCCCAATTGTCGCATAGCACTGATCGGGTCTCGAATTTCTCCCACTGCTTGATCCACCGCTTGCGATAGCACGACACTGCAAAATGATGGGCTTGAGCTCCAGTCAACGCCAGAAAAACCTGCTGACTTCAACATACCGTCACACTCAGAGACACTGACAATCTGTGGCTCCTTATTGTCGGCTTCTAGCCAGGATCCTGGAAGCAGCGATAGAACAAAGCGGACAGGGAGATAGTCAGCTGTCATCGCGATGAGAATAAGCGTGCCTCCGGGACGTAGGAGCGTCCGTGCGTAGCCCAATGTCTCCTCAGAAATGTTGGTACAATAGGAAGTCGTAGCGATGAGAAGATCATACATGCCCTCGGAGAAACCTTGCTGCAGTGGATTCTTTGCCATGTCGAGCGACCGAAAAATTACCCCAGGTTCCTCTGCAGCGGGCGCCAGGGCATTTGTAACGGTATAGGACTTGTAGCGGTATTTTCCTATAGAACCCAGTACCGCACGTCGCACCCCAGGACCAAAAGAGCATCCGATCTCTGCAATGTTCATCCCAGGATAACGATGACTTAGCTGGGACACCAAAGCAGTAGTGTCGTGTATTACCTCGCGAAAGCCAACACCTTCGGCATAAAATCGGTTAAGTGCGTCATTCTCCTCAGCTATGGTCACAGCTGACATGAGGCCTCGAGAAATAGATGGAAGTTTGGGCCCGAGAGCACGTAACAGTACCACATCAGCCGAGCCTCCCAGGCCGGAGGCAAGGATATCAGCCTCTAAGACGCGCTCACTCGCCACGTCAAGCCACGAGCTCTTTGTCCCTATATATACACCCTCCCTTGTGTTGACAAGGAGGTCTTTGGAGACCCATTCAATCAAATTCTTTCGGTTTTTGCTCATGAGAATCGTTTCAAACGACTTAATCTGGTTGAGCAACCCTCCACAGTACAACAAAACGAGACGCGCGGCCATCTCTCCTAGCTCCAGCCTCTCAGCATCCACGCTTGCTTCGAGGCCAGGTTCGATGCCGAATCGGACATCACGCTCCCATATTTCTTCAGAATATAACTCGCGGTCAGGTAGCTGAGAGCCTGGTAGTGCTGACAGCTGCAGACCCTCAAGCTGAACCCGCATTTCCCCACTGCTGGCATCAAAGACGTTCAAATCGCCTTGAATCAGGCCGGCATCGCTATGCGTAAGGAAACAGTCAGCCTGAAGTTCATGATTTTCAGCATTTGGCACTTGAAATAGGGGCGTCATGCTTATGCGTATGTTGCCGATGCGCCTGGGCAAATAGACTGAACGCAACCGTCCGTCACCTGGGTATGAATATGCTGCCAAAAGGCCGTGCAGAGCAGTATCGAGAGCCGCTGGGTTCATATCTGCCCGAGAAAGTATCTCGGACCCTTTCCAAGACGGAGAAAAACCAATGGTAGCATAGTTCAAACGTCGCAAGACAGCAGATGCTCGGAAGTGGTTTGTGTACTCGTACCCGATGGCCGCCAAGTTGTCGTAAAGATCATCAACACCAATTTTACTCAATGGTAGGCCGTACTTTGTCCTCTGAGGAAGTACACCACACTTTGGGGTGCCAAGAACGAGATGGACAACGCCTTCTGCGTGAGCATTCGCCTGTGGGGGTGCATCTGCAAGCCCGTATCCGCGTTCGACATCAGCAGGCGCGCTATAGCATGCCCAACGTCCAGATATTGTACTATCAGACTGAGCGTTGATATTCATAGTGAATAGGATCTCCGTGCCAGAAGAGTTGGGATTGAGATTGATGGCGCGAAAAATGTCAATTTTACGGAGTTCCATCAGCTTCAGCGTTTGCGTGGCCGGCACAAGGCGCACTGCAGCTTCATACGCCATAGTAACATACCCCATTGCAGGGAATAAATATTCCCCCTGGATCTTATGACCCTGCAACCAAGAGATCTCGTCAAGTTTGAGTATTTGCCGCCAGTGCACCTCGTGTCGTCCATCACTACCAAACATGGTGCAGTGCCCAAGAAGCTGGTGCTGTGTTTGGCTCTGGGTGCGGAATAAAGCTGATGACCGGGACTCCTTCCAGTGAATCGTGTCATGATTGAATGGGTAGGATGGCAGATCTTTGAGGAGCACGGGACGGACAAGCTCCATGTCCGTGGCAAAGGCTCGCTGTACATTGTTATGTACGGCTGATTGGCAGATCTCCTGTAAATCAAAGCTAGTCCAAAGCAAACCAAGCGCGTCGTTGAAGGTTTCTGCACTTGGTAGACCGCGCTTAAGAAGGCTTGAGTATGGCAAGCTAACGGCGGTTATGTTCGTAATAGTTTCGGAGACCGGCCCTTTCAAGGCGGGATGAGGGCCGATTTCTAGGACAAAGTCATAAACGGGGCCTTCGTTGATAGCTCTCTGGACCGCATCGCTGAACAGAACTGGCTTGACCATGTTATCTGCCCAATATTGGCCCTGTAAGGAAGCCCTCTCTTCTTTTTCAGTGAGCGAACGACTTCGCCCATTGGGCCCCCATACACTTGAATACCACGGACAGCCCTCTCCCGCATCATTGAGCACTTTGATCTTGCATTTCCTCAGAGACTTCAGATACGGCTCCGCAACTGGCAACATGTGGTTAGAGTGATATGCTTTATCGACCTGCAAGATGCGGGCAAACACGCCCGTTGCCTCAAGTTTTTTCCGAGCCTCGTTAATCACGGAGGCATCCCCCGCCAAGGTACAGCTGCGCGTTGAATTGCATGCTGCTACATTTATCTTAGAACCAAACTCTGCACAAAGGGCACTCGCCTGGTCTTGCGACATGCCCACAGCCATCATCGTCCCATCTTCGCCATCTGGTCCTATGGCAAGATGCGAGTGTAGGCCACGAAGATATGCGATTCGTATGGCATCATGAGCATCAATGTATCCGGCAGCGTACGCCGCAGCAACTTCGCCAGATGAATGGGCGACAATACCTGAGAATGTGACGCCAGAGGCACGAAGCATATCAATCAGTGCTACCTGTAGAGCTGTACAGAGCGGTTGTGACATAGCGGCATCGCCCATGCGGGACTGAGGAGCGCTGGCACAAAGCTCAGTTGAAAGTCTCCAGGACGGGCGATCTTGCTCCTCTGGCAAACTATCAAGGCTCTGCTGCATGCATAAGAAAGCATTTCGGAAAACCCCCGATGAGTTGTATAGACCAGCACCCATCGTGGGCCACTGGGCACCCTGTCCTGTGAATATACCCAGAATGCGAACCGGAAGAGACTGAGGGATCACCATGGCGCGTGTATTCTTAGTGAGAGTGGCCGATCCTAGCTTTGCTGCCAGCTCCCCAGCATCTATAGCAGAGAAAGCTGCACGGAATGGAAAAGCAGCGCGCCGAAACAATGTATAAGCCAAGCGTTCCATGTCAACATGAGGGTGTGAACGCAGATAGTCGCAGAGCTGCATCACCTGGGCAGCCAAGGCCTGAGCCGAGTTGGCGGAGATCACAAATAAACGGTAACGATGGGTACGGCCACAATCACCATTTTTAAATCCTGGCCAACTCTCCAATATAGCATGGGCGTTGGTTCCACCGAAGCCGAAACTATTGACACTTACACGGCGTGGACATTTTTCAGGCAATGCTGGCCATGGTTCTGCCTTGGTTGGAATGCGAAGGTGGGTGTAAAAAGGCTGCACTGTGTTGTTTAACGCATTGAAGTGTAAGTTGGCGGGCACTTGTCCATTCTGTAGCATCAGCGAGGCCTTGATAATACTTGCAAGCCCTGCACCGCCCTCGTGATGGCCGATGATCGTCTTGATCGAGCCGACGAGAAGCTCTCTGCGGCCCTTGTATTCCGTTGCAAAGAAAACATCAGATATTGCTTTAGCCTCTTTCGGGTCTCCGGCTTGCGTTCCTGTGCCGTGAGCTTCGAAAAACTGCGGGCGGTCGCGTTCCTGCGTCAGGTCAAGCCCAGCTCGCGCATATGCCGTTGCCATAAGCGTGGCCTGCGCTGTCGCGCTAGGCATTGTGATCCCAGCCGTTCGCCCATCTTGGTTAACTCCTGTTTCACGAATTATGCATTCAATATAGTCGCCGTCCGTGGTGGCTTTGCTCAGTCTCTTCAAGATGACCGATGAAAACCCCTCTCCCCGCGTGTATCCGTCTGCATCCTTGTCCCACATGTAGGAACGTCCATTTGGGGACAGCATATTGAGATTCGATCCAGAGATGAATGGTTCTGGGCCAAGTATCAAGCTTGAGCCTGCCACGACAGCGATGTCGGCCTCGTCGTTTCGTAGCGTTTGCACTGCGTGATGCAAGGCCACCATGCTCGATGAACAGGCCGTATCCATGGCAACTGATGGCCCCTTCCAGTCATAGAAGTATGAAATACGATTTGCCAGGACAGACATGGCAACTCCAGTCGCATGATACTGCGGTAAGGTTTCCAAGCCGCGCACCGACACGGATTGGTAGTCGAGGAAAGCGACGCCGACGAAAACAGCCGTCGCTGAACCCCGAAGCTGTGGTATAGAATATCCTGCTGATTCGATTCCTTCATAGACTGTCTCAAGTAGCATGCGCTGTTGCGGGTCCATTGACTCGGCTTCCCTAGGGCTAATGTTGAAGAAATCGCAGTCGAAGACCCTCGGGTCCTCATCGAAGAGGTACGCGTGACGGACATTTGTGCTCTGCTCATTGTGTTAACAGGTAATATCATTCTCACAGGTCGTCTTGCTTCTCACGCCATGATGTTGGCTATCCGAGTTGTAGCGCCCAGCTGTGTTGAAGCGGCTAGGGGGGATTTCTGACAGTACGTCACGAGGATTCATCAGAAGCTCCCACAGCTTCGATGGGGACGACGCGCCACCAGGGAAACGACAACTACTTCCCACGATAGCAATCGGTTCGACAGCGAATTTTTTTTCACTTGCTGATTGGCTCATTATTACAACAGCGCGGATATCCCGCAGTAGCACAGCTTAATTGATGGGTCGTCTGGGTATAGGATCAACTGGTGGTGGATGTGCCTGCGTGTCAATGTCGTTTCGTGCAAAACGATATTTGATGACTCATGTGGGCTTACGGTGTATATAGCTAGCTGTTGCTTCTTTCAGGTGGAATTGCGTGGAGAACTGTATCTCTTCGGTTCCGTTACTACGGCGTCGAGCATGGCCGGATCAGAGGAGGGGCTGATCGGAATCAGGCTGAATTTGCCTCCATTACGGAACTCCGATGCATGTGGCTGAGTTATAGTCCGACCACCCAGATACCCCGATGCGACATGGAATAATGAGTAATCAGAGGCAAGACGTCAGAAAAAAAGATTTATATTGAAAACCTTCGAATATTTTTCCGCCGTCATCGAGCATTATACGTCCACTGGTGGCCATCAGCTTGATGGTTGAAATTTCGTGATTAGTATCCCACTGTCCACATTTGCTTCCTCCGGTAGGACTTTTATTCATTCTACCGAAAGTGACCCAAGAGATAGCCATGGAGGCTGCAGCTGGCAATCAATCAAATGGTTATTACCTTATCAAAGACGTTCCATGGCCCGTACCACAGCCAGGCGAAGTGCTGGTCCGCGTCGATGCCGTCGCACTGAATCATTATGACTACAAAATCATCGAATTTGGAGTCTCAAGCCCGAGTCCATATGTTGGAGGTTGCGATTTTGCAGGAGTAGTCGTCGCTGTCGGCCCAAGTATAACACGTTTCCGCGAAGGCGATCGCATTCTCTCCTTCAACACCCATGGCGGATTCGCAGAATATGCGATAGCTATTGAGGACCTTAGCTGCCTCATTCCCGATGGCATGCCTTTTAATGAGGCATGTTCCCTGGGTTCATCTATTGGCGTCGCCGGTTTAGCTCTATTCCAGGAGCCCGGTCTGAATCTCCCGGTACAGGAGAGCAACGACAGCTCTGGCGCAAGGAACAGCAGCGAGGGCGAATATAATGCAGCGACTACGGTGCTAATTTCTGGTGGTGCCTCATCTTCGGGAACAATGGCGACTCAATTGCTCAGACTGTATGTATCAGCTTGTTCATTCCAGATCGAGTACTCTCCGTGCATCACTCGCTAACGCAATTCCATGCTTTCAAGGGCTGGATTTAATCCCATCGTTACTTGCTCGCCCACAAGCTACGATCTTTGCAAATCATTTGGTGCGACAGCTTGCTTTGACTATCATTCGACGACCTGCGGCGCCGACATTCGATCGCATACGGACAATAAGCTCGGGTTGGTGTTAGACTGTGTCACCGATGCCAACACAATGAGCCTCTGTTATGAG
Source organism: Lecanicillium saksenae (assembly GCA_027627215.1). NCBI lineage: Eukaryota > Fungi > Ascomycota > Sordariomycetes > Hypocreales > Cordycipitaceae > Corniculantispora > Corniculantispora saksenae. The sequence goes on along the minus strand of JANAKD010000185.1, from coordinate 8,747 downwards.
GCCATGGGAGCGCAAGGTGGTTCATATATCGCGCTGGAGCCTATAGCCAGTACAGTCAAGTACACGCGACGAGACATCCGCGCTGACTGGGTGATGGCAAATACGCTACTTGGTGGGACCTGCAGCCTGGCTGGTGTCTACGGCCGCCCGAGTACCCTGCGGCATCGTGAGTTCGCCAGCAACTTCTACACACTTGCTGAGGGCTTTCTAAATGATGCTAAAATCCGAAATCATCCCATACGAGTTCTTGATGGCGGGCTGGCGAATATTAATAATGGGCTACAGGAATTGCGTACCGGTACAGTCAAGGGGAGAAAGCTGGTCGTGCCCGTGAGCGTAGAGGTTTAGAGCAAGCAAGGAAGTTCAATCGAAATAGTCACTAGTAAAGTATTGAAACACATTCCAGATAACGCCAAGTTACCATCACGTCATCGATGCCTTGATATTCCTGCAGCCGGTGCTCGCACGCCCGTTGCATGGTGGCTGCCCGTGCCCTTTACTTACAAACAGCAGAGGAGCGTATTTCTTTATAAGTCTTAGCATACCAATGTTATTTCTCATTATTTTATATCATTTTTCGCTCCCCTGAAACGAAGCATTTTCGCGTGCCTAGATGCAAAAGGCAAGCGCGGTCGGTATTCCGGATATCCACAACCGGATGTCCGCTTCTCCGACTCTTCCGATACATTAGGGAGATGCCCAGGCCCTGCAGAACGTCACATGTCGCTTCGCAATTACCTGGCCCAAAAAACGGTGCCTTAAGTATTTGCAATTCCGGTGCGCATCGAGCATCAATGTAGAGAAACTCTATTAATCAGGTTTTCCACGTCCGCTGCATGTCGCAATGCCCCCTCGTCTCGATGTTAGCTTCCAAACTCTTGACAGCCTTACATTGCGTGGCTGGCTTTATCCAGCCCCGGCGTATGGCCCAGGCATCATCATTTCCCCAGGCGTATGAGACATGACATACTGAACCGTCGGGAGAAACTCCTCGCTAAAGCATAGGCGCGCTAGTTCAATATGCCCAAAGAAGCATTTGTCCCCGATATTGCTCAGTGGTACCAGAAGCAAAACGTCACGGCGCTTATTTTTGATCATAGAACGCTGGGCTCAAGCGATGGTGAGCCTAGAAATGATGTAAGAATTCGTAACGTGTTCAAATTTCCACCGTGAGCCGTGGCAGTGTCTAACACATCAGCACATCAGACGAGCCCTCGAAAACGAATTGAGGATTTCCATGACGCTGTAACATACCTCTCATCGCACGATTTGGTAAATCCCGATATGGTCGCGTTATGGGGACTCTGTTTCGATGGAAATATGTGCCTCGCGGCCACAGCCTTGGAGTACGTGAGTTCGCCAGCAATGGTCTATAGCCCCGCTTACATCTACTTGACACAGTCCGCGAGTTCATGCTGTAATCTCTGTGGCGCCCATCATCGACATTCATGGTTTTCCTGAGCGGCGAAGGGCAGTATTAGAACTTGCCATGCAAGACCGCGCCGCGCGTCTCGCAAAAACAGGACAAGGTATTATACGTCCCTTCAGTAGCCCCAGTGATGCTGCTAGGAACACCCCGAGGCTGCCACCACTTGCGCTAATCACCAGCTGCAGAGCCAGTTTACCTTCCATATGTCAATGAAGATGGCACCGTACCACTGGGGCCGATGTTTGGGCCAGACTTCATCCCGACACTTGAAAGGCTCAAGATTCCGGTGCGGAACCAGGTGACGGTGCAGTCGTACTACAATGGGTACTCGTGGGACATCATGACGCTCATAAGATACGTGAGCCCGACCCCCGCCATGATGGTAACGCCGGAGAACGACGTGGAATGCCCTGCCAAGGACCAGATGGCGGCCTTTGCGCTAATGGGGGAGCCCAAGACATTCCACCTGGTTCCGGGTAAAGGTCACCTGGATTGGGCATTTGGTGATGTTGATGCAGTGCTGCACAAGCAGCTGGAGTTTTTGAAAGACGCGCTGAAGTTCTAAATTTAGAGGTTCTGGTTAGGCTGCAGAAGCCCGTGCCACTGCAGTACTATCTAATACCTTAATATCTAGGTACTAAATTTACTTATTACTAATAAGCCGTATTAAGACATTTACATACTAAGAGTTAAATATAGTTACTTTAAATTACTATTGTCTTTTAGGCTACTATTTATGATTGTGTTTACTGTATTAATAATGTGTCTTATTAAGAATAGGTATTCCTCGAGACTGGAGCCCGCGCCGATTATCCACTAAAACAGCATCTAGGGCTTATCAGTGGTTACTGGTTTAAAAGCCCGCCCGGGCAGCCATCATCTAATATATTAGAGACGATTTCATACTATCCAACGGGACATAGATCTGGCATTATAAAGTGCCACGGACTTCATCAAGTCACCTGCCGTCATATTAAGACTTGTATTCCTCACTTGTTCATTTCGCTAACTAGCTTCGTCAATTTGGTTTGATCATAAACAAACGAACAAACGAAAACAAAACACCGGAAACAACCAGCGTCACACCCGTAAACACCTGCATGGGGACATAATTCGCGCCGCCCGCATTCTCTAGCAGCTGGCCGGCGATGGAACCCGTGCCGAGCACGGCAAACGAAACAAAGGCGAGGACCATGCCGTTCCACGTAGGGATAATCTCTGCATCAGGAGCCAGCACACCAACGCACGGTGTGGCGATGGTCTGCATGCCTCCCGTCAGCAAGCCGTAGACGATGGTCCAGACGATGATGCCGGCGTTGGCCTGCGCGCCGATCCATCCAAAGGCCGCCACGCCGCAGGCAAGCGTAAGGAATGATATCGTGTTGAAGGCACCAAAGTACATGTCGGCAACGTAGCCGGTGATGTGGCAGCCAAAGAACGCGGCCGCGTTGAGGATGGCCGAGTAGTAAAAGGCCAAGTTGGTGTCGATGCCGTACTGTATGCCGTACGAGGTGATGTAAAACTGCAGCTGTCAGCAGAGTCCTTCGCAAAGGCAAGATAAATATTCTTGGCGTTCGGCTTTACTTACGTAGGGGACGTAGATGCCCAAAAAGCCGATGAACATGGCGAGGGTGAAGACCAGCGTGGCGCCGTGGCTGATGAACGCCTTGACGGGAAGGGAGAACTTGTCCTGAGGTGGCTGCTTAAATCGGCGATGCATGAGCAGCGTGGCCGACACCATCAGCAGCAACTGCAGGAAGCCGATGGTGCGCAGGGTCCAACCGAACGAGATGCCGCGAGAGTTGGCCATGTTGTTGGCGACGATGGGCCAGACCACGCCCCCGATGTTCTGGCCCGACAGCACCAGGCCAACGACTATAGCGCGCTTCTTCAGGAACCACTGGCACGGGACAGCCAGAGACGGCACGAACGTTAGGCCAATGCCAATCGCTGAGCACACCCCTTGCGACAAGATGAACTGGTAGTACTTTGTGGATATGCTCGCCATCATGGTGCCGAAAACCATGAAGAACGTACCTACAGCAAAAGGTAACTGCGGCCCGTACGTGTCCGACAGTCTGCCGGAGAAAAGACCGAAAGCGAAGCAGCCCCAGATCTGAAGGTTTCCGATCCAGGCGACGTCGGCGGGGCTGTAACTCGAAAGCCCGACGGCGCTGTAGTAGCTCTGGAACACGGAGAAGCCGCTGAGAACGCCGATGCCCGCGACGGTGGAGAGGAAGCCGCCAAGAGCTGTCATCCAAGCTTGGGCTCCGCCGTCGGGGAAGTCGAGTTCCTGGCCCATGCTTTCGTCGTGGGCGAGCTCTTTGCTGTCTGAGACCTCGCCCGTCGTCGATGTGGAGGTTGGTTTCAAGGTGGTCATTGCCAGGTAATGTGTCTTTTCTATTCAAGGTAGAATTATCTGAAAGTGCCCTGTTTCTACGATTTTCTGTTTCCCTAGACGCCTTTTTAAGTACAGCTTAGCTCTGAACTGCCGGCTGCGAATGGCTCAAGTGAACACCCGACTAACAGAACGTGGCGCTGGGAGCTAACAAGCCGTTGGCGGAACCGCCGTTCGCGCTCTTCATCGTAGCGGCTCCGACAAAGATAACCAGCCACAGCACCAGCTGAATCTACGCCGAGCTTGCCGGTTCTGGGGAATTGTGTGGGATAAACGAGGTGACTGTCGCCTATCGCTACCGTTTATACATGCATCCGGAAACCACACTTCAGTTCTGACTGGCGCATACTTTCAGAGCAAAGGGGATTATGCGTAACATGTAATTTTACGCGTACAATTCAATCTGGGAGGTTGTATCTAACTGGCTGCATTCAACCTGCTTAGCTCAGCCGCATCAACTCAATTCACCACGTGAAGCTGCACCAACAGCTTGTGAGGCGACGTCGTCGACGTATATCTGTGTCTCACGATAGGATCCTCGTCCAAGTTCCTGATCTTGTCAAATCGCTGCAGCATGCGGGCCATGACGTACGACGCCTCGGTCAGCGCAAACTGCTGCCCAAGGCAGATACGCGGACCGCCGTTGAAAGGCAGAAAATTCCAACCAGGCCTGAGGTCAACCCAGCGCTCAGGGCGGAAGTTGTCTGCATCCTGGCCCCAGAGGTCCTTGCGCCTCTGCATGACGTGCACGTTGTACAGCACCGACTGGCCAGCTTCGATGTAGATGGGCGATTGACCGTCAGGGCCTCCGCCTCGAGGCAGCGACGTGTTGNTTTACAGCCTGGCGGATATTTTCAGGGACCAGCGGGTGCAGGCGCAACACCTCGGACAGCACATGCTGCAGGTACTGGCACTCCTTCAAGCTCTCAAAGCTCATAGCCGACGTGTCTGTGCCAAACGCCGCCAGCACAATCTCGCGCAGCTTCGTGAAGACGGCCGGGTGACGCGCCAGCCAGTACCACGTCCAGCCCAAGAGGCCAGCCGTAGTGTCGCGGCCTGCAACCATAATGTTGAGCAGCTGCCCGCGCAGCATAACGGGGTCGCGCGTCTCCTTGACGAGCTCGTCGAGGAAGACGTAACGCTCACTGTGCTGCGCCTCCTTCTCGCCCGTGATATTACGATCGAGCGCCCGCTGCACGTAGTGGTCGGCGAAGTCTCGCACGACCTTGCAGTCTCCGCTCCATGTCGACGGATGGTACACCCAGTACATATCCATGAAGCGGTTTNCGCATGGTTGCTGTCAGGTTGGCGCGATCAAACGCCTCAACGAACCTGGACCAGTCGACCTTTTGGCCGGACCCGTCGCTCGTCTTGGAGAAAGCCGCATTGTCGCCGAGCTGTGCACCGACGCTCTCGCCAAAGAGGAACTCGGTCGACGTGTCCATGGTCAGGTGGAAGAAAAGAGGCGCAAGGTCAACCTCGGTAGTCCAAGAGTCGGACTGCGCGGGCAGGACGGTGAAGAGGTTTTGGACGTGGATTTCTTCGAGCTCGAGGTCCGAGATTTGGCCTCTGGTGAACTGGGGTCGCAGGAGCGTACGAGAGGTGTGCCTATTCACCCGGGGGTCAGTCAGTTTCCTGCCTGCAAGCAAGACTTGAGCAGGCTGAGGAGTCTTACCAGTTTCTGCCGTCTTCGGTGAAGATGCCGTGGCCGATAAAGGGTACGTACGAGCCCCTTCGGGCGTGCCCCAGCTCAAAGTTCTTGTACTGCGTCGCCAGGATGGCCTTTATGTTTTCCGGGTCGACAGTGATGATGAAGTTGGTGCCGAGCAAGCTTTGGGACCACGTCGCGCAGCCGAGCTCATCGTAAAGTTCAACATGGTGGTTCTGAAGCACGTGGCGGCTTGTCGCGTCCAGCTCGTCCTGCAAGATGTCGATGCCCAATGGGAGGCGGCTCTTGCGGGCAAAGGGAGGCTGGCAGCCCAGCTTCTTCGCGTTGGCCGAGTGCACCCAGCGAGCCCAGATGGCGTAAAGCCCGTAGGAGACGCCAATGGCGAAGGCGCCAGCAACGATGGCAACGTAATTGATCATGTTGATTGTATGCAGTCAATGTAGGGGAGCGGATTGGATTATTGGCTGCACGTCAAGATGTCGCCGCGATGAAACTAATGCTCAGGCTTAACCTATAAATGCGTCCATCACGGCATACTTCAGTAATCCAATCATCCTCACGTCTACATATCGGTCGTCATTTCCCCTAGGCGGGTCCGATGCCCACGACAAGACCAGCGCTAGCTAGACAGACGGTACCGTATAGCTGTTGTGGGGGATCAGCAGATGAATCCCTGCGCGAGCCGCGGAGCCGCTCGGAGCCGCTCCCGGTCGGTTTACACTGTAGGTTGAACCCCGCGCGTGGGCTGAGCTCGATATTTGCATAATGCATATCACACAAGCTTAGGCTGCACAAGCACTGGAACAACGCTTTATAAACGGCCCTGCTACGAGATTATGGTGTGGCGCTGCCTCTCCCGCCGTTGTCGAGAGGGAGGACGCCTAGCGCTGTTGTTAACCCCAACCCCAACCCGACACCTGTCGCTTTTGTCATTGAGCTACCCTACGCCATGGACATCAACAACTGGAAGAACTACGTCGAGCTATTGCGGCAAGTCCCAGTAGACAAGGATAGTCTTGCCTTCTTCTCAGGAGTGCCTAGCACCAGCTCCTACATGAGAGATCATGCGCATCTCCAACCCGCAGTTTTCCCATCCCGTCTGCTCAAGAATAGCTCCATGGATACTTTCTGGAGCCAGACGCTCAACACACCTGACACTATCCAGCATGCCATCTTGCTTATTCGCAAATCTATTATGAACCTGCAGTATCAAACACCCGAGTTTCAAGCAGATGACAGCCTAGAGTGGACACCGGACGTTTCCCTATTGGTGCAGCTGGGCTCGCGTATCAACGGCTGGCAGGACACGGTTCACGGAGGAGTCCTCGCGTCGCTCCTCGGCGAATGCCTCGGCTGCGCGGTTGAGACTGCCGGTGCCATGGCCTTGTAGGGGGACCAGCGGGCTGCCTACCAGCGGGCCGCTATACACGGCGAACCTGAATATAAACTACCGGAGACCAGCTGAGTCGCCGGGCGTGCTCATTGTCGAGGCAAGAATGCACAAGCGTGAGGGGAGGAAGTGGCTGTTGCAGGGGCGCATCCTGGGAGAAGATGGACGGGTGCGAGTGGATGCGACGTCTCTGTGGATTGCAGGTTCTGAAAAGATGTAAAAGTTAGATGCTATAGAACCCAGATCAATAGACGGTGCCGAAAACATGTCCTTTTTTGTATGCGTGGAGCGCGCGTTGGTTGCATATTTTAGCTGTTTTAAAATTAGCACCACGTCTTGTAGCCGGCCACCGATCGCCTAGGCACCTACCTTGGCATTCTCAAACTGCATGAACAGAATGTCCACATTCTCGAGCACCTGGTCTACAGACGACCATCCCATTTGCTGTTCCAGAGTCGCCTGTTAAAACGGCTGCAAGAACTCGTGAGTCATTTTTGGTACTTGCCAATCATCATGAGCGAGGATATCGGTCTCCAGCTCCTGGTTGTATTGATTGACCAATATTGACAGAGGTATTCATCATCGGCTACAACAGCCAGGAATGGTCCTCTACAGCTCAATTGTCTTTTATAGCCACAAAAAGACTACAAAAGAATCAATTCTAGATCCGCCAGTGACTGCTGGTTAGATCAGTAAAGCCAGGGCCTGTGCTTCCAGCTGCTCTTCGGTTAGTCGGTCTCCCCACGCCGCAAAAGTCGGCGCCGTCCGCTGCGGTGGCGTACTTTTTGACAACTGTAAGCCCTCGAGCAGCTCGGGGTACCACTTGGGGGCTGTCCAAGACCTGTTAGACTGCTGGGCAGGCCAGTTCACGGCGCAAGGGGACACATACCAGATGGCTGCTGCATCGCGAACCGTAGACAGTCGCGCACATGGACCGCATCCTCCAAGAAATCCAGCAGCAGCGCAAAAGCTTCCTTTTCGTCATAGCATTCCAGCGGTGGCGGGCCGTCTCTCGAATGGTGGCGGCTGCACACCTTGGACGCGANTGCGGGCGAGGTGCGGCGGAGCATCGCGTTAATCGCGGCAGCGTCGACGTGCGGCGCTGTCTCGGCGAGGAAACCTACCAAGTCGCACACCTGAATGTCGTCTGAATCTGGCTTTTTGTGGCTTGCGTCGTCGTCGACTCGCTTCGGATCCTGCAAGAAGCAAATGTGCTGCAGATTACGCTGGCGACACAGCGCGCTCAGGAGAGCCTCCAGGTCGCCCTCCATTCGATCCATGCATAAGCTCAACGACGTCGCGCCGTCAAGCTCGGGTGACTCCAGAGCCAAGGCGGTCTCTTGATACGACAGCGTTCGAAACAAGGTCCAGTTAAGATGTTCGACGCTCTTGTAGCTCCAGCGAAGAAGCTTCGCGGTGGCCGAGCAGGATTCAAAATTGCCCGACCTGTTGCTTAGTTCCCGGGTTAGCATATAGTGCAGGGTCCACATGTCTCTTTGGAGCTGCAACGTCGGCTCGTCCAAGGTCACGGCCTGGTCAATTAGAAGCTTCGCCTCACGCTGTCCGGACCAAAACGGCCCATTTTGCGTGGGCGATGCCTTGGTGTCGTTGGTCTTAGCTTCACGCCTTAACCAGAATGGCCCTTGCCGCATCGGAGAGCGTCTAACATCGTCACTCGCGGGCCAGATGTCTATGAGCGTGGTCAGCATCAAGTTGTATCTGCGGCGCATGAAGCATACAGTCGGCAGCCGCCTCCTCTACGGCGTTTATCGCCGCACCTCGGCCCGAAGGCTCCTTTGCTGATCCGACTGTGAGACCCAGCTCGCGTGCTGGAAGGCGCGCAGATACTGCTCCAGGGTCT